>CM029390.1:3250870-3273370 GCA_017165825.1 Hepsetus odoe | reverse complement strand
ACAGCTAATGATTCAGTGTCTACTGTAAGTGATTCAGTATCGACAGTTAATGATTCAGCATTTACTGTAATTGATTCACTGTCTAATGCAAATGATTCCATATCTACTGTTAATGATTCAGTATCTACAGTTAATGATCCAGTGTCTACTGTAAATGAGTCAGTATCAACAGCTAATGCTTCAGTGTCTACTGTAAATGATTCAGTATCTACAGTTAATAATTCAGTGTCTAATGTAAATGAGTCAGTATCGACAGCTAATTATTCAGTGTGTACTGTAAGTGATTCAGTTTATGCAGTTAATGAGTCAGTATTGACTGTAAATGATTCAGTACCTACTGGGCAGACACACACAGACAAACGGGTGAGTAAGTATCGACGATAATGATTCAGTGTCTACTGTAAATGAGTCAGTATCGAAAGCTAATTATTCAGCGTCTACTATAAATGATTCAGTTTATACAGTTAATGAGTCAGTATTTACTGTAAATTTACTGTAAGTGGCAGCGGTGGCCTAGTGGTGGGAGCGGTGGCCTAGTGGTTTGGGCGTTAGCCGCATGATCGGAGGATCGGGGGTTCGAACCCCTTCCCAATAGGTTGCCCTGAGGTACCCTTGAGCAAGGTGCTGTCTCCGTCACTGCTCCCCGGGCACTTTCATTAGCTGCCCACTGCTGCACGGTGTTTGCATGGGTTAAATGCAGAGGTCCAATTTTGTTGTGGTTCACTGTCTGCTGTGCTGTGACCTCGCAATGACAAGGGTTGTCACTTTCACTTTTTTTCAAAATGATTCAGTATCTACTGGGCAGACACACACAGACAAACAAGCTTAGCATCTCCAACCCACCTGACCTGCAGGTCTTTGGACAGCGTGAGGAAACACTGAGAACATGTCCACTCCACACAGAAATGAACCGGACCGTCACGCTTGGGAACTGAACCCAGGACCTTCTCACTGACTGACCAACATACCGCCCAACTAGTCACACGGAGGACATTTTATTAAAGATCTAAAGGTCTCAAATGGAAAAGCCAGACTGGAACCCACTACCTCTGAGTATCCCACCTTTAGGATAACATTAATAAATGAAGGTTAAATTTACTTCGGCAAAAAATGCCGTACTGTAGCTGTTTCACACTCAAGCCTCCAGCCTGAAAGAGCGGCGAAAGGAACAGAGCGGAGCGGCTGTTTTGTCGGCCGAGACGGAAATCATAGGCACTAAACTTTGCACCGTGTCAGAGCTCAGGGTTCCCGGCAGTAAAGGAAGCGACAGCATTGTAAAAACAGGTCACAGTCTGTAGCCTTGCGCCGTGAGACGCTCCTGCCTGAAGGCCCCGCAACATCGCAGGACATCCGACTTGTATTATGCTGAACGTACGGGCAGCGTTTTCATTCTTTAGCTCTCGTTTGATCACTGTTAACTCCGGCCGTGTCCCAGACTGCACACTAAATAGTGCTTAAAAATAGTGCACAATGTAAAGTGTAAAAGTGTGCGGTTTGGGACGCTGGCTGTGGTGTAAAAGACACTAGTGATGAAATATGGACGAAATTCCTTGAAGAACTGGAGGAAAGAGCGGCAGGCAGGATGCAGTGAACTCAGTGGCGCTGAAACTCAAAGAGACAAAAGAGAAGGACGTGCATCGGAAGTCCAAACGGGTCTCCAGATGCTGCACAGCAGCCATCCAGAATGAAACGAGTCGGCCAGGGTGCCCAGAATGGACATGTCCTCCCCGTGTCTGTGTGTGAGTTCCGGTATCATCTCTCCATCCTGAGACATGCAGGTCAGGTGGATTGGAGATGCTAAATTGTCCCCACTAGGTATCTGTTTTGTCTGTGTGTCTACCCTGTGATGGACGGGTGACCTGTCCAGGGCGTCACCCTGAGAGAGCTGGAAAAGTCTCCAGCACCCCCCTTGGCCCTAATCAGGACAAGCGGCTCGGAAAATGAGTGAGAGTGAGCATTCACAGCTCAAGGCTGGAGCAGGGCAGGACGATTGGACGACATGTATGAGAATCCAAAGAAATCCCGTAATTGTATCCTATTCTGAGTCAGTTATTAAAACTCTTTCTTTAAGAAAGGGGGCATTTAGTCCGAACTGGGAGACGATGATGAAAAAATTATTTTTAGTGTTAGTATTTCTGACGCACCGTTCTTTTTGGAAGCAGAATTTCAGAAGAAATGAATCTGATGATGTGCCGCATATCGTGACTCATTCTCGACTTTTGGAGACAGTCCTGGACCTGTTTCTGAGCAGTCCATTAAATATAATCTAGAGACATTTGAATGTTCCTTCACGTGTTATCTCAAACGCTCCCATTTTCACAATTATCACGAACACCGTTAACGGTTTCCAGGATTAATATTCAAATCCTGTTACATAGATTAGCTTGAGTGCTTTACAGTCCACTCGTCTATTAGAGGGATTGATATCCTTTCTGATCCCAAGTCTGAACGCAAAGCTGTCTTTCGTTCACCCCTCCTGCACTGTGAAGTCAAGGTTGAGGCCAGCAGCCGGTTCCCATCATGCTGTGCGGTCAGCCTACCCCATTATGGGGAAACGATCAGCCGACTGACGTTTCCCACCAGGCCGTGAGGTCAGCCGAGGAGTCGGGCTCTATCGGATCAATGGCAGCCAGCGGGGGCGCCTTCCCAGCATGCACCTCTGTCCCGACCAGAAAATCGATGTGGACGGGACATGGTGAGAGTGAGAGAGAGAGACAGCTGTCCTCACTTTCCCCTCCATGTGTCCTCACACACACACACACACACACACACACACACACAAACACACTTGCGGGCCTGATAGGCTTCCAAGCAGCGGCGTTTTTCGTTCTGCCGTCGAAAAGCAAACCGAAGCGACGTGTGTACATTAAACAAATGAGGTAGTAACTACACTCAGATAAAGAAAAAAGGTTCTCCGGCCCGATGGGGCTCTTGTTTGCACAGGTAAATTACCACACATCAAAGACATCGCCATAGAAACACGGCTGCAGAGCAATCAACATGTAAAATTTACCATCCCTGCCGGAGGGATCTTGCCTCAACCTGTGAGTGGAACCCTTAACCTGGTTCTAGGAGCTTCAGCGACTAAACCTCCCATCTGAGGCCAAAAAGGTACTGGATCAGCTCTGTGTTCTGGCACTGAGGGTCATGAAAGTGAATCGAATATGGCATAGAAAAGAAGTTCAAATGAAAGTGAAAATGGCTGTTTGCCATTGTGAAACAGCACAACCACAACCAAACACATCCTCTGATTTTAACCCACACACTCCGTGCAGCTGGGGGCAGACATATCCAGCACCCGGGGAGCTGTGATGGGGGCAGTACCTTGATCAACTGAGGATTGTGGGTTCGATTTCTTTACCAGTAGGTTGCCCTGAGGTACCCGTGAGCAAGGTACCGTCCCCACCACTGCTTCCCGGGAGCTTTCAATAGCTGCCCCCTGCTGCACGTGTGTGTATAGGTGAAACGCAGAAGCTGAATTGCGTTGTGTTGTGCTGCACTGTGTTTCACAATGACAAAGGTAGTCACTTTCACTTTCATATCTATCTATCTATCTATCTATCTATCTATCTATCTATCTATCTATCTATCTATCTATCTATCTATCAACAAACAATTTACTCACAGTACAAATCCACTGTACATGTATTACATGCAATAAACATGTTATAAACATGTAATTACATTATAACTACATTAAAGTACAAATAACAGCAGGTGTTGCCAAATTATGACTGCTTTGGAACATTAAATACAAAATAAGACACACACACACACACACACACACATACACATGGTCATTATGATTCAGGAACCTATGTGCACCCAGGCTGCCACACACACATGCACAGACGTGTACACACACTCCCACTCTGGTCTTTTATGTGGGGACGGGGACGGGGACGGGGACGGGGACGGGGGGGGAGAGGAGCGTCATAGAGAAGAACAATCAGACGACTCCTGGTGCAGGTGCAGTGTGTTAACAGATGCTGCGGGGACGGCTGGCATTGTACCCATGGCTCCAGGGCTGGGGACTGTGTGTGTGTGTGTGTGTGTGTGTGTGTGTGTGTGCGCTGGTGGGGGAGGCAGGATTAGCAGGGGCACGGAAATAATAATAACACCTCCTGAACAATGGTGCTGCCTCGCCGTGTCACGCTTACAGCAGGAGCTCCGCAGGGGGGCCGGCAGAGCAGAGCTGTAATCCATTTACTGCCACTTTCACCACCAGCACGGCTCTTTCTCTCTCTCTCTCTGTTCCCTCTGTTCTCTCTCTTGCTTTCGCAGCTTCTGTTTAACCGAGCTCGTCTGTTTGTGTTTCAGGAGAAAGTTCTTTCTAAACTTCCTCATTCACTACCATTCGAACCCAGCTGTCTTTATATTACAAGGCACCAAAACCTGCACCATCAGTCCTGCCCCGTCCATCCTGCCCCATCCATCCTGCACTGGTCGTCCTGCCCCGTCCATCCTGCACTGGTCGTCCTGCCCCGTCCATCCTGCACTGGTCGTCCTGCATCGGTTGTCCTGCTCCGTCCATTCTGCACCGGTCGTCCTGCACCGGTGGTCCTACACCGGTCGTCCTGCACCGGTCGTCCTGCTCCGTCCATTCTGCACTGGTGGTCCTACATCGGTCGTCCTGCACTGGTCATCCTGCTCCGTCCATTCTGCACCGGTCGTCCTGCTCCGTCCATTCTGCACCGGCCGTCCTGCCCCATCCATCCCAGTTGTCCTGCACCTCGCTCAAAAACGAACCCTGCTCCTTGCGATGAAGCAAAAGGGCTGAACAGATGACTGAAAACGAGTCATCCTTTGAAAACCACACACAAGCGACTATGCATCCACCCTTCATTCCTGCTGGAATTTGGACTCAGCTGTACCTCAGGACAATCTGTAAAGCTGAGCTCAGGAGGGAACACAGTCGGGATACACACTTGGACGTTGAGTGTATATTGCCTTTTGTCAACTCAAATTCCGATGGATTTGTACTTTTTTGTGGGTCGATCCTCGCTTCTCTTTTTTGAAGCTTAAAAAAAGAGAAGGGAGGAAACCAAACCCTTTCAAATCCAGGAAAGCCTTCAGGACAAGGTCAAAATTAAACACTGTCCCTCTTATCGGCTGGAGTGACCCTCAAAAACTTTTTCATTTTTTCCTCTACTTATCCTCCCTGACACACTTTCAGCTCTGGCCATGCACTTAAAAGAAGAATCCCTGTGGAGGGAGTAATTTTGTTTGGGACCCGGCCTGATCTGTGTCCGAAAAAGCGTCCTCTTTTCACCATCTCCACTCAACACACACACACACACACACACACACACACACACACACACACACAGCACTCTACACTCTCATGAACATTATTAATCTTTAAGCATGACTTCCAGAAATCCAGTGTCATTAAAATGTCCAAACAGTGTCGAGTCAGGTGGCCTTGTGCTAGAAAACACAAGCATGTGTGATAAACTGATCGACGGATCGAGGGCCGATGGCCTAAAGACCCCCAGAAAGGGTTCAAGGACCACGTCCCCAACCCATCCATCCAACCGTCAGTCCGTCCAGGGGGAAGGTGATCCGATAAGGGCCGGCTGGGACCTTGTGCGAGACCTTGACGGGCTTTTCCCTGCACTCGTTGATTTCAGGCGTCCCATATTGCACTACTTTCTAAAAGCACTTTGTTTCAGACTGTCAAGTTCTTCAAAAATGAGCTACGATATTAAAGCGAAGGAAAAACTGGATTAATACGCGGCGCAGGAAATTAGAGTTTTAACCACTGTGAAGATATTCATGAGCGTCTCGTTCTGCCCCAGTTCCAGTTTAATAAGGGAAGGGCGAGCGTGGAATCCGCCCCGGGGCCTATCAATCAATCAAACCTAGAACTTATCCCTCCGTTCCAATGAAGCTTCTTTAATAATATCTTCCCAAAATTAAACTATCCATCAACGGCTGCGGCAGGAACAGAGAAAAACTCCAGCAGAAAAAGGACAGTTTGTTCACCTGGGGACATGGCTGCCAGGTGACGTGGCAGAAGTTTCCATCCACTTGCAATAAAGATCTTGGAGCTGCAAATGTGGCAATCAATCAACTTTCCCGCCGACGTCTTGATGAACTGCTGAGGGATTGGGTTGTAATCTCGACCTTTGGACTTGTTTTGCTGCAAAGATCTGAAAGCAGAGCCCTGCTGGAGTTGAGTAGATGTTGGTATCTGGCAGTACGTCCTACTGTGTCCTAAACCTCACCCACAAGTCTGATCCACCTTCATGAAGAGGTGGACGTGGTGGTCTAAAGGTTGGACCAAGAAGCTGCAGGTTCTAATCCTACCTCCATACCTACCTCCACTGGGTTTTTGAGGACGGCATTAAGCTCCAAGGAGACGATCCCTGTAGTCAGAAAATGGAAGACGTTCTGGATAATAGAGGTTTGGGTTTGGAGTAGATTTGGAAATGTTTCTTGGGTGGCTATTGACTCCTAGATGAGCCTCATAGGTGAAGGTCCAAAGAAGTGGAACATGCCTGCAGACAATATGGAGAAGATCTGCTTGTGTGCCGATATGTTGGTGCAGTTGCAAAACATTAGCAAGGGCGCCTTATTAGCAATAGCAAGTGAGCTAAAGTTAACTTATGTTGTGTTGCTTTAAAAAAAAGGTTCCTCGGACGAATGTGAAGATCTTTCCGAGGAGACTTTCGGAAGATGCTTATCTCGCTAATGTTCTGTTATATTTTCCTTTTGTTCCCTTGCTTTCTTAGCGGGTTGGACATTCTTTCGTGTCTCCTGAAGACAACCAGATATTTGAGAAGAACGTTGAAAAGAGCATTACTGCTCGATATGTTCTGTGCCTGAGGAGGAACTTCTGCTGGGGGTCAGGAGCCGGTAATACACACACACAGACACACACACACACACACACACTCGTTCATTCAGGTTTCAAATCAAAGAGCCATGCGCTCATCGCGAAATCACGCAGCCTGTGTAGAAGTGTGTATTTCATATTCAGCTCTCAAATTAGTGTGTACTAGATACAAAAAGTGATCAGATAAGTGTGTACTATCTACGTCAGTCCAAATAAATGTGTTCTATAAACATCCCAATTAAATTTGCAGTAGAAACATCACAAAAAAGTGTCGATACATCACTCTTAACTAAGCAGCAGTGGATTAGTCTTCAGGGACTAGGCCACAGAATCAGAAGGTCATGGGTTAAAATCCCGGATCAGTAAATTAGCCTGGTGCTGGAAATCCCTGCTCCCCGGGTGCCGGAGAAGGCTGCCCCCTGCTGGACTGTGTGATTATGGGTTAATTATAGAGGAGGTGCTTTGCTGTGGTTCGCTGTGTGCCGTGCTTTGCTCGCAATGGCAGATAGTCACTTTCACTTCACATAGATAAGTCACAAATAAACGTTTAGATGTTTCGAACTAAAATACATGCGCGGACACGTGGTGTGTAAAGTAAACACCACAAATAAATGGGTCGACAGCAAAATAAAACAAATGGACAGTAGCTACGCTACGAATTATGTGTAGCAGGCACAATACAAATGTGTAGCTACGTCACAAACAGACACCTAGACGTGTAGAATAAACGTCACAAATATGTAGAAACGTCCTGCTTTGATAAAGTTGTAGATGTGACTAAATGTGCAACAAATACATGCATGCAAATGCATAACACATATATTGTAGCGTCGTAAACGTCATACACGTGTAGTGGGTACGTCATAAATTAGTAATAAATAGTCATAAGTGGATGTGTAGTAGGTACGTCACTATTAAAGGCGTTAGCCGCGTGACGCATGTGAAGCGGAGGAACTATGGAGTAGATACGTCATAACTGAAGGTGTGCTCGACACGTCACAATTATAATAAAACAAATAAAAGCGCGTTGCGTCACAGCTGCCGGGGAGTGACGTGTCCTGCGGTGTGAAGTGTTTCCAGTTTTTAAGTTCAGGAGCGAAAATGAAAAGAAAGGGAATGCTGATCTGGGGTGAAAGATGGGGAGGATGAATAAACCGATAATCCCCGCGATCAGCCGGAGGGCGGCTCGCGCGGCTTTTCCGTTATTTCCGTTATTTGCGGTGGAAATGAGGGAGCGCGCGAGAGGCAAACTGTGAACTGCGCCTAAAAAACGGCCGTGAAGTCGTGAACTCACCGCACAGCGTCCGGATCCTCCGGAGAAAAACCAACCCCGCGTTAAAAACCCGCACAAATCAGACTTTTATTCCTCTTTTCGCCTCCTCTCGGGCGTCCGCGGGAACAAAAAGACGGGATAATCCTCCAGAGAGAGAGAGAGAGAGAGAGAGAGAGAGAGAGAGAGAGAGAGAGATCCTCCTGCTGAAAGTGTCCGGCCCGTCAATCCGCGTTTCCTCCCGTTTAATCCCGAGAGAATTAAAAAAAATAACAATCATAAAACTAAAATCCACAAACTCCACGTTCAGTTTTTAAAAAAATGTTTTTTTTTCTTTTAAATGTATTTATCGTCCTTATTTTTAAATAATCCACTGTTCGGGTTCCGCTCGCGAGCGCCGTGCCGAGCGCGCGCCTCCTCCTCCTCCTCCTCCGGGCGCAGTCCCGCCGCGCGCTCCGTCCTCGCGACGCTCTGACAGTAACGCGCCGGGCAGCGCGGGGTCGCTCCTCCAAGCGCCGCCCACCGACCAATCAGCGCGCCGGGGCGGGGTTAGAGCCACCCTCCTTGCCGCCGCCGGGCCAATCAGAGCGCAGGGGGCTGTTGCCACGGCAACGCCGTCAGCGTCCGAACGGCGACCTTTTTCATTTTAGACTTATTTTTGGATGAAGATAATATAATGTTATATCTATCTATCTATCTATCTATCTATCTATCTATCTATCTATCTATCTATCTATCTATCTAGCTGTCTATCTATCTGTCTATCTATCTATCTGCCCATCTGTCTGTCTATCTATCTATCTATCTATCTATCTATCTATCTATCTATCTATCTATCTATCTATCTATCTTGTCTATCTATCTGTTTATCTAGCTGTCTATCTATCTATCTACCTAACTATTTATCTATCAATTTAGATAGATAGATGGATAGATAGACAGACAGACAGACAGACAGATTGGGGTTTTGTAGAATTATTTTCTAAATCTTTGTAATTTTACAAAAATTCTACAGATTGTTTACACATGAATAAAAAAGGGCAGAAATTTAAATGAAAATTCCACAAAATTTGTAGAATTCCATCACTTTTAGAGATCTGTTAAAGCACTACAAGGCGTTGATGAGAAGATCTGATTTTAGCAGAAGATTTATGTTTATAATACAAGCGTAATCTTGCAGGAACTTCTATCCAAGTCCTGCAAAACATCTACCGAATTTTTACAGGAGATCTTAGTCAATCCCACAAGAATTTGAAAGTGAAAGTGACAACCCTGGGACAGCAGTGACGGGGACGGTACCTTGCTCAAGGGTACCTCAGGACAACCTACCGGTAAGGGGTTTGAACCTTCCGATCCTGTGGCCGGCTCCCTAAACTCTAGGCCACCGCTGCCCCTATATTTCTATAAAATATACCAAATTCTGCAGGAATTCTTCTAGTTGAAGGATTTCTGTTATAATTCCAAAACATACAGAATTATAGACTCTATTTAGTAGAACAAGAAGTTTTATGAAGCTGCAAGAGGTTTACACGAGATTTATGGACATACCATAAGGATTTCTTCAAAATTTTACAGGATATTTGGGCACGTAAAATACGAAAAAATTATATAAAAGTACTTTTCTGATTCAAGAAAGGTTTTCTGAAAATTCTACACGAGATCAATAAAAGGTAATTAAAAGAAAATCTACTCTGATCTTCTTCTTCTTTTTCTTTCGGCTGCTCCCGTTTAGGGGTCGCCACAGCGGATCAACTGTCTCCATTTCTTCCGTCTTTTGCATCTCTTCCTGCTTCCAATCCGACCACCCATGTCCTCTCTCACCATACATCTATAAACCTCCTCTTTTGTCTTCCTCTTCTCCTCTTCCTGGCAGCTTCATCCTCAACATCCTTCTCCCAATATAATCATCATCTCTCCTCTGCACATGGCCAAACCAATGCAACCTTGCTTCTCTAACTTTGTCTCCAAGACGTCTAACCTGAGCTGTCCCTCTAATATACTCATTTCTAATCCTGTCCATCCTCGTCACACCCAACAAAAAATCTCAGCATCTTTAACTCTGATACCTCCAGCTCCGCCTCCTGCCTTTTCATCAGTGCCACCGCCTCCAACCCATACAATATAATAGTCTCACTCACTGTCCTGTAACCTTCCCTTTACGCAGCCGCGCCTGTCACAAATCACCCAGCCACTCTCTCCACTCCATTCCAAATCCAGCCTGCACTCTCTCTTCACCTCTCGTAAGCAGAGGTCCTAGCTGTCGTTAGGGCGTTAGCCGCATGATCGGAGGATCAGGGGTTCAAACCCCTTCCCAATAGGTTGCCCTGAGGTACCCTTGAGCAAGGTACCGTCCCCATCACTGCTCCCCGGGCGTTTTCAATAGCGCTCACTGCTGCACTGGCTTGGAGGTGCATGGGGTTACTAAATGCAGAGGTCCACCTCGTTGTGGTTCATGTGCTGTGCCGTGACCTCGCAATGACAAGGGTTGTCACTTTCACTTTTTTTTCACTTTCTTCCACACTCGCCGTTACACTGAACTGTTGATCCCAAGTATTTAAACTCCTCCACCTTTGCTACCTCCACTCCCTGCATCCCAGCCACTCCACTTTTCCTCCCCTTTCATTCACACTCATGTATTCTGTCTTTGCCCTACTCACTTTCATTCCTCTCCTCTCCAGAGCATATCTCCATCTCCATCATCGTCCAAGGAGACTCCTGTCTAACCTCGTTCGTCAACCTGTCCATTACTACTGCAAACAAGAACGGGCTCAGTGCTGACCCTTGATGTAATCCAACCTCTACTAAATGCATCCGTCACTCCCACTGCAGATCTCACCACTGTTACACTGCCATCATACATATCCTGAACTACTCTCACATACTTCTGTAACACCTGACTTCCTCACACAAAACCACAACTCCTCTCTAGCACCCTGTCATATGCTTTCTCCAAATCCACAAAGGCACAATGCAGCTCCTTCTGACCTTCTCTGTACTTCTCCATCAACACCCCAGAGCAACATTGCATCTGTGGTGCTCTTTCTCGCATAAACCATACTGCTGTCACTGATCCCCACCTCTTTTCTTAACCTATCTTCAACTACTCTTTCCCATAACTTCAAGGCAAAGATCAACTTTATCGTTAACTCTATAGTTACTACAGCCTTGCACATCACCCTTTTTCATGAAGATCGGGTACTGGTACACTTGCCTCCAATTCTCAGGCATCTTCTCACTTTCCAAGATTGTGTTAAACAATCTGGTCAGAAACTCAACTCATCTCCCTAAACATCTCCATGCTTCCACTGGTATGTCATCCGTCCAACAGCTCTTCCATTCTTCATCCTCTTTATCGCTGCCCATTTCCATCTTGTTTATTTGCTGCAATTTCCTGGTTAACTCTTTCTCACATCACTAGTCTTCTCTCTCTACATTTTCTTCATTCATCAGGCTCTCAAAGTATTCTCCATCTGTCAACACGCCTCTGTTCACCTGTGAGTACGTTACCATTTCTATCTTTAATCGTCCTGACTTGTAGCACATCTTTCCCAGATCTGTCTCTCTGTCTAGCCAATCGGTAAAGGTCCTTTCTCCCCTTTACTGTCCAACCTTCCACCATCACATCCACCTTGGCCTTCACCATCAAGCTTTCTTCTGCCCTGCGGTTCATCTCCTGTACGACCTGTCTACTTCTCATCTCTCTGTATGTCCCATGTTCCTCTTTGCCTCTCTCTTTGAATACCCTGGACTTCTTTTTTGGTTCCACTCACCAGGTCTCCTTATCCTCTTCTTCCTTCCGGATGTCACACCAAGTACATTTCTAGCCGTTTGCTCTGATCACTTCTGCAGTAGTTTCCAGCAATCCGGTAGCCTCTGACACCTCCCAGTGCCCGTGTTAACTCCCGCCCGAATTCCACCTGCATCCTCCTCCTTCAGCTTCCACCACACTTGATCCTCGACTCTGCCCTCACTTTCCTCCTCTTCTTGACCTCCAAGGTCATCCTACAGACCACCATCCTATGCTGTTTAGCTACACTCTCCCCGTCACTACTTTGCAGTCTCTAACCTCCTTCAAACTGACCTCCCAGGAATATAATCCACCTGTGACATCTTCCTCCACTTAGTACGTCACCCTGTGCCCTCCCTCTCTTAAAATAAGTATTAACGACAAATATCTGATCCTTTGCAAAATCAACAACCATCTGACCTTCAGCATTCCTCCTGACACCATGCCACCCATCACCTCCTCATCACCTCTGTTCCTCACCAACATGACCACAAAATCTGCACCAATCACCACTCTCTCTCCCCTGTACACTCTCTATCATCATCTAACCTTACCTAGAATTCGCTCTCTTCACTTTCATCTATACAACAACTTGTGGAGGAGAAGTACAACAACATT
This sequence comes from Hepsetus odoe, assembly GCA_017165825.1. Classification (NCBI taxonomy): domain Eukaryota; kingdom Metazoa; phylum Chordata; class Actinopteri; order Characiformes; family Hepsetidae; genus Hepsetus; species Hepsetus odoe. Next base: position 3,260,854 of record CM029390.1, on the reverse strand, counting down.
CATTATCACCTCTTCAACTTCCAGCTTCAAACTCATCACCCTCCCTGACACCCTTTACCTAAAAGGTAAAACACTCTCCACATACTCTTCCTTCAGGATAACACCACCCAGTCCTCCTTCATCCACACCATGGCAGAAACAGTTTAAACCCCAATACACTCCGGCCTTACCATCTCTTCCATCTAGGCTCCCTGCACACACAAATGTCAACCCTTCCTTCTCTCCATCATATCAGCTAATAACCTTTACCAGTCATGCTGCCAACATTCAAAGTCCCTACCCTCACTTCCACTCTCCTCTCCTTCTTTCTCTGCTTCTCCCTCTGGACATGCCTTCCTCCTCTTCTTCTCTCACAACATGGTAGTCCAATTTCACCAGCACCCTGTAGGCTAACAGCACTGATGGCGGCCACAGCACCCGCCCTCGACTGATCCGTATGGAATTCTGCACGTTGTCCGCATATTGATTTGGCAAAGTTTTACACCGATGCCTCCTGACGAACCTCCCATTTACTCCGGGAAGCTGGGGACCGGCACAAGAAATACACACACTGGCTTGTGCATCCCTAGTGGCTGCTGCAAAATCTACCTCCCATACACTACAAGAAATAAAATTAGCCATTTTCAACAGGTTTTCTAAATAAAGTTTACAGAAGGCCTACAGGTGTGTGTAAACTTAAATTTTTTTGTAATAGTGCAGGACTTTCTGATCAAAATCTACATGTTGTCCAGAATAATTACAGAATGTTGGTGGTAAAACTGCAAGATTTTATGCTGGAACGTTTTCAGGAGAATTCTGATGATGAACAATTCTGCGTACGACTTTTCAGAGTATGTCTATTATCTGCTCATTTCTCATTTAAAGAAACGATGAAAAATTCTGCCAGTAGCTGCAGACGCAGGACGTACATGTTCCTCTCTATAGAGGCAAGGCAGGGCCTTTCTTCCCACGGTGTCCATGACCTGCCTGGAGACAAGTGGCAGCCCGTACACCACACAAAGTCAAGATATTACTTATCGCACCTCTAAAGGCTCCCGGCGCCTCCCCAGCTCTGCCCAGGGGAAATTACCTGGTGTGATATTGGCTTTGACACATTTGTTTAGTCTGGCTGATACATAATGCATGAGCCCTCGCGCTGCCCGCCGTCCGATCCAGTCAGGTCCCGGCTACACCCAGAGAACCGGCCCTGGATCACAGGTTCTGCTGAAGGCACCACCAAAACCCTCGGTGGAGTCGAGCGCATTGGAAATGGACTCCCAGCACCGTTGGGTGATCGTCCCCGTCCCGCTCGCAGCTCTTTTCACACCCATCCTGTACCTTTGAGGTGTAAAATCCACACCTTTACATCCGCCCCCCTCAGCTTGAGCCTCATCCAAAGTAGCAGTTCGACAGGAGCTGCTTCACACCTTCGCTTATGACTTTCACAGAAGCCATCCTTTCAGTAGCACATAGAAGGATTATTCACTCGCTCGTTTTCTGAGCCACTCGTCCTGATTAGGTTGTGGTGCTGCTGGAGTCCGTCCCGTCCCTGGACACTAGGCAGGGAGAGGACATGTCTGTCTATCTATCTATCTATCTATCTATCTATCTATCTATTTACTTTATCATTTATTTACTTAACTATTACAAATACTAGTAATTAGAAAGTGTATTTTCTACAGTTTATAAATAAATAAATATATATTTATAAATGTGTGTGTGTATGTGTGTGTGTGTGTGTTGTGTAATATTTCACAATTGTCTCATTTTTCACCTCCTGAAGCCTTCAATTTATTCCACACACACACACACACACACACACACAGAGTTGAGTTTAATTCTAAACCCTGCAGAGTGTGTGAGGCGTGTGAATGGAGCAGCTGTGTGAGTGGAGAGGCTGCGGCAGGAAGCAGGAGGATCAGATAAGGGGAATTGATGATGTGGCTTAAGACGGATCTGTGGCTGCAGGCTGCTGCTCAGGCTAATGCTCCTCCACTTCCTATCAGACCAGCTAATAGAAGGCCCAACCCAGCAGCATGCTGGGCCTGCTGGAGGACCACAACCCACCTCCACACTGCAGCGCCAATGCTTCCATGGAAAGATTCAGGAGAAGGACAATATTATTCATATTTCCATAAAAACTCCAATCAGGAACCATCCACACCCTCTGCATGACAACCAGCCACATCTGACCGTCACTACGGTGACCACGCTCACCGACTCTGGGAGTCTTGCTCTTAAAGTGAAACTGAATTTGGGATTTAACCTGGACTCAAACCCAGAGACTCAAGAACTTGGACTCAGGACTAGGCTCTGAGTTTTGAGACAACATAAACGGTCCCAGAATCTCAAAACTCAGACTAAAGACTAAAATCCCAAAGACTCCAGACTCAGCTTAACGCCAGGATCTCAACTGCGGTTGCAAAAGTCACCCGGTCCCTGTCTTGCTCTGCTGAGACATCTGCTGTGTAAGACTGCACTCGTCCTCACTAAGCACTGCCATTTTTTTTCCTCTGTTGCTTTTTTTTTTTAACAGGAACTGCCCTGGCATCTCTGCAATCACAGTTTAACATGATGCATCTTCTTCCAAGACACATAATGACGGGATGGCTCATCTGTGGTGAGGATGAAATGCTAATTCGGGGCTAACTGGCACTTGAAAAGCCTGACAGCGGCTGAACCAGTGCCGCGTATTGAAGTCCAGCCAGCATGTATGAGAAAACGAGCTGCTGAATTAAAATCGCTTCTCTCTTTCTCGCTCACTTTTTTCCCTCTCTCTCTCTCTCTCTAGCTCTCTCGGCCATAATTTCTCTCCCGCAGACGGCTTCATAAGAACCGCTCATCTGTCTCAGGCTAATATGTGCTCTGTCTTCTGCAGAGCTCTGAGCCGTGTCCTATTTCAATTTGCTCCTGGGCCAAAGCGCTAGGCGCGTTTAATTGAGCGAAGTTCAAGCCTTTCGCAAACAGCAAGGTAACGTGCGAGGAAATCGATGGCGGTGGAGGCATGGGAAAAAGAGATAACGCTGATTTATCCGCCATCGATAGGGCCCGATCCCTGTCTCGGAGCCTGGGCAGAAAGTGGGCCAGCTGCCTGCCAAAAAGTGGGCGAGGGGAAGCTGCCGCAAAATGTGAGGCGGGTAGAGAGGACAAGGAGAGAGAAAGGAGGAGAAAGAGACAGTTAAAGAGAGACAGACAGAGAAAGATGGAGAGAGGGAGCGAGGAAGCGCGATTGAGAGCTGAGAAGTGGCAGGGAGGGCACAGGGGACGCAGGAAGATAGGATCGAGAGTGAGAAAAAAAAGGTGTGGATGTGATCTGATGAGATAGAAGTCAGGTTTGGGGTTACAAGCATAACACACACACACACACACACACCACTGCTGATGGAGGTAGCAGTTGTAGCCGCCTGGCCTGGGGCCTAACAGTGAAGGTCAAAAATGCAGTCAACACCCCGATGCTAAACCAGACTTCCAGGGCCAACTTTAGCTGTGAGTAGTGAAGCTCAGAAAGCTCTGCATCCATCCGTCCATCCATCCATATAAGTTACCTCTAATTGGCCTTTCACTCTTTTTCAATCAATATTAGTAACAAAACCATGTCTGGTAAGTTCTGTTGGTGCCCATTGGTAGCCAAGAGGTCACCTGACCCTATATTCAGAAGGCTATGGGTTTAATTCCTAGACCACTAAGTTGATCAGAGATTCCCTTGAGCAAGGTACCGTCCCCATCACTGCTCCCCGGGCGCTGGATGTGGGTACCCCCCGCTGGATGGTGTGCGGGTTTAACACAGAGGATATATTTTGCTGTGGATCACTGATTGCTGCGCTGTGTGTTTACAATGATAAAGATTCACTAAAAAATGATGCTAATATGGTTCCCAATAGCATGGAGCGGTTAGCATAGACACTCTTTGCGTAATGCTAAGGGCTTTCATTCACTACTATCAACAAAAATTTTCTCCCAAGAAAATTATCTTCTCTAACCGTGGAGAGATAAAAGGTTTGATTGCCGGAGTGAAAGTGGTTGTGGGTGGGTGAACTGAAAATCAGATTTATCTAGAGAGTTAGCCTGATTTGCTCTTCGCACTTCTGTGAAAATGAGCACAGGTGAGATTAGACTGCCTGATGTAAAGAGGCGACTCAAACCTCGACTCGGATTTACTTAATCTCTGAATGTCCCTGTGAAAAAAAAACCCACGGTTCAGGGATTGACTATAAAAAAGACTAATTAACATATCAGCTGATCTCAGAGGGATCATGGGACTCCATTGCCACCCTCACTGCAGATGCTGTGATCTTCTTAAAAGGCTAAAGAAATACCTTTAACCTTTATTATATCCTTTGATATACTAATGACAATATAGTGACAAGACAAGGTCCAGTTTAGCATTTACTCAGTTTTAAGTGAAAGGAATGAAAGGAAAAGGCGTGTGTTGAGTGTGATGTCCGTGATGGGAGAACTAGTAGAGACGTGATGAAAGTAGCGTGAAGTTAATGTTGATTATTTTCAGTAGATTGTTTTTATTGGAGTTGAAGTTCGAGGCTTTAATAGTCTTAATCTTTAATTAATATGGAGTGGTGATTCAATCACTTTTCACAGCACAGACAGACGCTACAGACGTCCTTCAGAGGAGACATGTCTCACTTTACACTCTCATTACATTCCTGTACTTTTACTTTACTCTCTCAGTACATTCCTGTACTTTTTACTTACACTCACATTGCTGTACTTTTGCTTTACACTCTCAGTACATTCCTGTACTTTTACTTTATACTCTCAGTACATTCCTGTACTTTTACTTTACACTCTCAGAACATTCCTGTACTTTTACTTTACACTCTCAGTACATCACTGTACTTTTACTTTACACTCTCAGTACATCACTGTACTTTTTACTTTACACTCTCAGTACATCACTGTACTTTTTACTTTATACTCTCAGTACATCACTGTACTTTTTACTTTACACACTCAGTACATCACTGTACCTTTTACTTTACACTCCCAGTACATTCCTGTACTTTTTACTCTATACTCTCAGTACATCACTGTACTTTTTACTTTACACTCTCAGTACATTCCTGTGCTTTTTACTTTATACTCTCAGTACATCACTGTACTTTTTACTTTAGACTCTCAGTACATCACTGTACCTTTTACTTTGCTCTCCCAGTACATTCCTGTACTTTTTACTTTTATATTCTGAGTACATTCCTGTACTTTTTTACTTTACTTTCAGTAAATTCCTGTACTTTTTACTGTTACCCTATACTTTTACTCCAATATCTTAGCAAGCTTGTCAGCCCCTCCAACATGGAGAATTACTTCATCAACATTGATTTGGTCCAGCTTTGGCCATGCCCTTTTCACAAAGCATTGCCAACTGCAGACATCTGGTGTGACGGTGTCTTTACTGGGTGAGAGGCCACAAGTCTTTGAATAGTGTAATGGCATAAAGGAGACACGTCACCCCGGAAACAAACCCAGGACTGTTTATCTAGTTCTGCTTTCGGCAGCAGCTGTGGTGGACGGGGCTGCCAGACACAGGCCTGCAACCTTATTCACAGTGTGAGGTGGTGTCAGCGTCACGCTCTGCTCTACAATAAGGCTGAGATTTCAAAGCGACGCCTTCATCACACTGGTGCCTCTGACAGTTTCACGAGGGGCTCTTCACACTGCAGTCCCAGATCACTGAGACCAACATGGTGTGCCGAAAGACTCTAACACAGTCCTTTAGTATTATATTATATTAGAGGGACAGACTATATTAGAGGGACACTATGGGAAGAATGGTTTAGACACAATGTTAGAAATGCGAGATGGTGTGGTTTGGACAAATCAGGAGGAGTTTGAGGATGGAGCTGTCAGGAAAGTTAACATGTTAACAACCAAGCTTCATTTATATTTACAATCCAAAGGTCTTGGAAATTTACCCGATGCAAAAGGCTTTCAAAGTCTGTTTGAGAAAGAGGTGGCAGACTACACTCACTCACTCACACTCGTTCGTCTCTGCAGGGGCGAGGCGTGCAATCAGCGGCCAAGGGGACCCCAGCTGAAGGAAATAGAGTGTAATTAGCGAGCTTATGCCATGGAGCACTGTACAATTAATCAGGGCCTTTTACCATCCGCCGGCAGAAGAGCAGAATCGCCTCCCAGAGTGATGGGGGGCTTATATATCAGCGTCCAGCTTTCCACAGTGGCCATTTAAACCACTTACATGCTACAAAAGTGACCCATTTTAAACTGCAAATGTACATTTTACCTTGTTTTGCTGTGTTATATATATATTCATCATAAATGTATCACAAACACTGTCCTCTATTAGCATCAGAACTCATGGAGCTCTCAGGTGAAGTGGAGCCTCTGCACTTTGCTCAAAGGTTGAGTTGAGAGCTGTGATGGATCTGAAAAAGAACGAATTTCCAAATACCGAGATTAAAAGTATTAAACTTTTGCCATTGTGCCCATTCCAGTTACTCACAGGTCTTCCCACTGCTTCCTGCATCAAACTAACCAAAGGCAGCACTGGACTTTAAGATCATGGATGAAAGTGTTTGGAAAAATAGTGGAGCAGACAAATGTAAACCTTGTAAATAATTATGAAGTTCCAGAAATGGCAAATGTAACTGCCTTGGTATCTCTGATGGAAATATAAATCCCTTTCTCTCTTTCTCTCTCTGTCCTTCTTACTCTTTGTCTCCTTTTCTAAGGTGTCAGGACCTTAGAGGCCTCTGTCTGTTTAACACCTAGAAATCAATTTGTCAGGAGTGGCGTCCCACTCTCTGTCGCTATTATCATTCGCTAATGTGGCTGGGGTGGGGGTGGGGGCAGAGGGCTCTGTCCTGCTCTCATCCGCCTCCACACTCTTTAATTGGGTTTACAAGGAGGCTACACACACACACACACACACACACACACACACACACACACACATTACACACACATGGAAACAGAGATGCAGAGGCACTTAGAGGAAGCTCGTTGTGCTAAACTGCTCTGGACAATGAAAGAGGTGTAAGGACACAAAGGTTTAGCATGACATCATCAAATGACTGCATCAGCAACTGGTTCTACTCTCAATTCATTTCACTGTTCACAGCAAAGGAATAGGCATATCACCAAATCCCAATCAGTTTTTGGTCCTTCGTATATTAATGCAATGTGGGAACATTGTTGGGGACAAAAGACTCAAGAAGTCCTGCTGATCTGCTGTCCTGTAAAGAACAAAGCAATAAACTCAAAGCAGTTTCAAAGCCCAGACCTTCTTTTTGTGCAACAAGGTCCACATATGAAAGTGAAAATTCTTGTCATTGTGGAGACACACAGCAATAGCACAGCGAGCACACAGATACAGAACTTTACAAAGAAATTGGACCTCTGCATTTAACCCATGCACACAAACCATGCAGCAGGGGGTACCTATGAAAACTGCCCAGGAGCACTGACAGGGATGGTACCTTGCTCAAGGGTACCTTAGGGTAACCTACTGGTAAGGGGTCTGAATCCACAATTTTCCGAATTTGTGGCCAACTGCCTAACCACTAGGCAACCGCTGCTTGCTACTTGCTACTTACCCTGACCAGGGTTCCTGAAGACGATCATAATCTATGGTGGAAACGCCTTTGAAGGGGTCACCAGTCCATCATACTGCCCATGTGGCCCCTTTAATTCACTAAATTACCTCAACAGATAGGGGGCAGCGGTGGCCTAGTGGTTAGGGCGCTGGCCACATGATTGGAGGATCGGGGGTTCGAACCCCTTCAGCAAGGTCCCTGTCATGCTCCTGGGCTGGCGACCGTTCCAGGGTGTGTCCCCTGTCCTTCGCCCTATGTAAGCTCCAGCACTCCCCTGCGACCCTGCTTGGGACCTCAACAGATACTGTGGAGGCATCGTCCCAGGATGGGGTTAATGGATCCAGAGCACACAGTATACCAGCAGCACCTCCACAGTTGCTAAAAGGTACTAAAATACTAGGCTTTACTGCCATCCCTGTCTCTTGGTGTTGACAAGACTGTAGGTCAGCATAACTCTGTGGAGGCTCCTGGGAGTTGACTGGCCCACATTAAGCAGAATGCAGTCAATCCATATCAAGTGAAACACTGGAAATGGTCCTCGATTAGGTCTAAGATTCTTTTTTTAGGGAGTATTTGCCAAAAACAGGTCATCATCTTGCATTTGGCTAATTTCTGAGTAAAGAATGAGCAACTGCCTCAACAAGATCTCAGGATGTGTCCATGTTGAAGGTTCAAGGAGCAGGGACCAAACACTGGATTGGTGGCAGTTGTGTGTCTGATCTACTGGTTCGTTGTTTTAAAGAGGAGAAAGGAAAGCTTTACCCAATCAATGTTTGTTCCATCCCTCAGGAGCTATAAGGTCGTGAGCTATGTGTAGTGACCAAAAGAATGAGATTCCTTTCTAGGTTGTCTGGGCACACCCCTAAGGAACTTGGAAATCCAGGAGGTGGTTAAGATGTTTCAGGCATCAGGATGGGCACCTTCCTGCTTGAAGAGCCTGAGCAAGACCAAGTAGGAGGAGATCTTAGTGGCTTGGGGGAACCTTGGGATCCTCCAGGAGGAGCTACTAATTGAAAAATAAGCTAAAATCTAAGCAAATCTTAGCTGCCCTCTTCATTTAAATTTGTGGCATTTAGCAGACGCTCTATCCAGAGAGACTTTTATGTCCTAATTACAGGGACAGTCCCCTGGAGACACTCAGGTTATGGTCTGCTCAAGGACCCAGTGGTAGTGCCAGAGGTGGATTCAAACCTGGGATCTCTGATCCAGATACATCGGCAAGTTCTCACTACTAAACCAATCGCACCCTACAACCTAGCTGGATAAAGGTGTAAAAGGGAAGAATGGTAACTTATGATGGACTGGAGACCTGCCTACTTTGTCTCCTCATCTTCCACCTAACATCAGAGGGGATAGAGACCAGCAAAACCCATGACCTTGTTCAGGTTAAGAGGTTAAGATATTGAATTAATGAATGAGCAAACACCCCCAGTCCCTAGGACCACTGGTCTCCTGGTCCTGGTGCTAAACCTTGTCGTACCAGAATGGTCTCAAAGGTAAATCCTAACAGACACTAGACCCGTTGTCCTATACTCAGGCAGGCAAGCGAGCCTTGTGGAGTGGCTTCCACCGTGGCGCTAAATGGTAAGGTGCGCAAGGCCTCAGAGCTAATGCTAATGGCTAACATGTCCCAGGCCTTTTGGGCTGGAACTATTTCCCGATGCTAACAGTTTCAGTCAGCACTATTAACACCTCGGCTCCAACTGCGATTGGAGGCAATCTGTTGCCCAGGCAACCCACATCCCTCCTGGCCAGCGGTATGTTAATTCACAGAGGAAAAAAAAAAGAAAAGGTGAAAAGTTAAGAAAGCAAAGCCAGAACAGCACAAAGAAAAGAGAGATGAGCCTGAGATTTTCCACTGATTATGGAACACAGGAGGTTCTGTAAGTCTGATTTGGGAGCCCTCAGACATACAAACCAACCCGAATTAGAATTTTGTCCCAGAGGTCAAAGAATCCAGTCTCTCTCTCTCTCTCTCTCTCTCTCTCTCTCTCTCTCTCTCTCTCTCTCTCTCTCTCTCTCTCTCTCTCTGAACAGATGGGACCCAAATTGCACACTTCTGGGTTCAGGGCTGTTTTATAGTGTGTGTGTGTGTGTGTGTACACAGTGTGTATGTCCAATCATGGATACACTGTTCCTGATTGTGTGTGTGTGTGAGTGTGTGTGTGTGTGTGTGTGTGTAGGTGGGTGTGTGTGGGTGGGTGGGTGGGTGTGTGATGGGGGTTGCAATCATGTAGGCCTCTAACAGGTTCCCCTCCCTCAGATGTGTGTGTTTGCTGAGTTGCAAGCAGAGAAACAACCTGGACAGGTTGCCAGTCCATTGTAGGTCAGACACACACACACACACACGCACACACACACAGACACACACACACACATTTTCTTTACCATTAAGGTGGAATTCTGAAATGTTTACACTTCATCTGCTGACAAA
>CM029390.1:3200870-3245870 GCA_017165825.1 Hepsetus odoe | reverse complement strand
TTCTTCATAGCTGGTATGCATGATATTGCAGGCACTTGCTGGTTAACGTGGTGTTCCAGGTGGTTACCATGGAAGTGTTAGGGGTTTCTAAGGTGTAGCTGGATGGTATCTCCTATGGGGTTGCAAGGGTAGGTGGCGAGGGGTTCCAGATGGCTGCCAGCTGGTTGACATTTTACCATTGGTTGCTAAGTAGTTGTTCTGTGATATGTAAGATATTGCACTGATATTGCAGGTGGTTGCTTCCTGGTTGCTATGGTATTCCTTGTGGTTGCAATAATGCTTCTAAGTGGTTGTCATGGTGTTCCAGGTGGTTATTGCTGGTGATTGCTATGGTGTTTTTAGCTGGATGGTATCTTCTATGGGGTAGCAAGATGGGTGCCATGGTGTTCCAGCTGGTTGCAATAGGGTTGACATTCATCATCATCATCATCATTTTCCAGATGGTAGCTTGGTTGTTGATTGATTTTGTATTTTTTAGATTTCTCGTGGCTATGGTCTCTAATGGTTGCTGTGGTGTTGCTAGGTGGTCACCATGGTTTTCCCCTTTAATTTTCAAGACAAGCTTATTATTTTGCTGTAGCCGGTTAACTAAGTTGGACTGCCACTTACAACTGACTGATACTGACTGACAGTGACCGACAGACACACAATCCGATCTTTAAATGTTCCTTGAAAGCCGAAGACTTCCGAAGGCTGCCGGTGTTTAAATGACTTACTTGGCAAGGAACAGGATCCTGTTTTATCACTTCTTCGTCCCCTCGCTCATTACCCTTCTTTTTATGAGCTCTGCTGAGCTCCTTCCTGTCTTGCTGAGCAAAATCCACCCATTCTATAATGTCCTCCTGCTGTCCCTGCATCCGCCCTCACCTCAGCATGTGACCCTTAACGCTGGTCACATTTGAATGTGATTTCAATCTCACTGAAGAGAGGATGTTTCCTGGGGTATTTGTTAATCAAAGCAAAGGACCCGGACAAAGGTTCACAGCCTTGGTTGTTCTCTCTTCCAAATATGGAAGAAGAAACATGGTATAACTATCAAAATGCAGTTTGACTTTAAAACTCTTTATGAAATTCAAAGTCCTATACTTTGGTCAAAGAGCCAGTCAATTAAGTGGGACAAAAATATTGTACTTGGCTGTTTATTTATTGGAGAAAACAATGCAATGCTATAGATTAGTGAGTACGCTTAGTAAGACCTGCACATCAGCTTGGGGGATTTCCATTTTTCCATACAGAACAACTTTGATACTCGGATATTGGTGGGTATTATCACATGAACCGACCCCTTCAGGTCCACATTATTTGGTTATGGTCAGGAATTTTACTTTGCCACTGCAAAATAGGACCAATATTTAGTGCTGTTGCTTCAAAGTCAGAAGTTCCTGGGTTTGATTCCAAGTTGGGACTGTTCAGAACCTCTCTGTGTGGACATTTCCTCCCCATGTCTGTGTGTTTCCTCAAGGAGCTCTGGTTTCCTCCCACCATCCAAATACCAGCACATCAGATGGACTGGAGATGCTAAATTTTCCCCTTGGTGTGATTGTGTTTGTGTGGCTGCCCTGCACTGGACTGGCAACCTCTTCAAGGTGTGCCCCTCTATGGTCCTGTGAGAGCTGAGGGAAACTCCAGTACCTCCCGCAACCCTAATCAGGACAAGCGGCTCAGAAAATGACTGAGAGAGCATTTTGTGGCATGAGATTCATTTCCCAAACAAATGTCCTGGCATTTTCCTCCAGAGTTTGCTGTATAATTCAGAACTGTTTGTTTTATCCACAATGGCATGTCATGCTGGCCCAGCTGCAGCAAAACACACCCCAAATATAAAACTTAACCCACCATGTTTCACAGAAAGGATGGCGTTCATATGCTGGAACACAATATAACACTTACTGTTGAAACCTAAAAGTTCAAGCAAACCATTTACCAATTTACCAATTTTGTGGCTTGTCCACATGATTTCAAACAAACTGCAGATGGGCAGTGACATTCTTTCTGAAGAGCGATGACTTTCTCCTTGCAACCCCCAGTTCCCTCTCTAAGATTACGCCCAGTGCACAATGACAAAGAAGGCACACCGGAAAAAGTGTGCAATCCCAGGAAAACTATTTGTTATAAGGGGTGCTCTGACCTTGTCAGCAAAAGAAGAGAAACAAGAGATATTGTCACATCCACTCTGTTGTCCCCATCGGTCTTATAACCGGGCTTCCATCCAGAACTGAATGGCATCTCCAAAAAAAATGAGCCACATTTCAGTGAGTCACCCACACCGCAGTTCATCTACGACCTTTAAACACGCAGAAAAATCAGCATTTAGTTACTCATAAACTGTAAAAGGCCAGTTTACGAGTATTAAAACTCAAGTCATAATGTGTCCTAAACCACATCGACAAGTCTGCGCCACCTTCACCTCCAGATACAGAGCTGGAAGAGCTTCAGCTGGGTTGAGACAAGTATCATAGATGTATTTACACTAAACATTTGATGGACTATTGATTTCTAGTACAGCATTAGTCACTTCCAAGCTGAATTTTGGATCCGAGATGTCTTCTTTTATTCTGGATTGTCAAAAAAAATAGGAATTAATGCTATAGCGCTTTATTTTTCTGAAAACCGCCCTTTAAAAGGCTTCCATGTGAACACAACAAGGTTTCCCACATGCTTTTCTTTCTCTCTTCCTCTCCCTCTCTCTCTGTTTGTGTGTGTGTGTTCTCTCGTGGCCGAGCTCTTGAAGTGTTTTGTCAGGTTCCAGTTTATTTTCCGTCGCGACAGGCCCTCGGCCCCCTCTCAATCCATATTTCATGGCAGGGCATTAGGCACCGTGGCAACGGGCCGCGGGGGCCAATGAGGACGCAGCGGGGAGCTCCAGCTGTGCAGCTTAATTTACCCACAGGCCCTTGCTGCTGCTGCCTGGGCTTCACCGGCAAGTGCACTTCCTGCAAACAAAGCCAGCAGGGGAGAGAGGGCAGATGAACCTGCAGACCTCCATCCGCACACACTCTACTTAACCCAATTAACCTTTACTGCCATCCAAACGCTCCAAACAACCATCTGTACTCCCTTCAGTGATGTCTGTAATATCACAACCTTATAGAAGACTGCGTTATGGTGGAGACGGACAAGTCTCCAATAAAGATCTAATTACTGAAGTACTAATTACACAGAACTCCCTCTGGCATCGGATAAATAGCTGCCTAATGTGAGATCCTCCTGAAGACATTAAACCTGTGTTCAGAAAGCAGATTCACAAAACCTTCACCTGCACCTTAAACCTCCTTCAGTAAAAAGACCAAACATCCATGGCTTGGTCATCCAGTGGTTTCTAAAAACAAATCAGTTTCAGATTGTTCCCCTTGCTATGTGGGAATCAACATTTAGGACCTTACTGAGTGTCCCACAAAATCTAGAAGAAAATATAGACCAGTCCCAAAATGTGAGGAAAGAGAAGGCAACTCACTATGCTGTACTCATCTTCAATGGCTCAGTTCAGTTCACACCCACACTAGTCAAATAGCTGAGAGTTAACCCACTCCTTGGTCCTCAGTCATGCTGTACTTCTTCATATTTTGATTCCAAAGAGCCACACCTTCTTGTATTTTTATTGCTGAGGGACAGTTCACCAGATCTTCCTGAAGAACAGTGTTGTTGTCTCTCATTTTCAGTCCAGTCTCTGTACCTGAGCAGTTCTTCAGATCTTCCTGAAGGACAGTGTTGTTGTCTCTCATTTTCAGTCCAGTCTCTGTACCTGAGCAGTTCTCCAGATCTTCCTGAAGGACAGTGTTACTTACTTTCAGTCCAGCCCTTGTACCTGAGCAGTTTGATAGTTCTGTGTGTTGGTTAATCCACACAGTGATCTACGTCTGAACCTTCAAGCAGAACAAAGCGTCTAACTTAAGACATGAAGCAGTGAAGAAACAGGTGCAGATGATTTCAGATGATCAGGTGATTCATTTACTGCTGATGCTGAATGCCGAGTGGGAGGAACAGTTTTATCTAGAAACTTTAGGCACTTTGCAGTCTGTCACACTAAAACATTTTCCCCATTTCTTTCATTTAATCTACTCAATATGACAAAGATAAGACAGTTTGACAGGCTGAAATAGTTTTTTTGAGGTGATTCCCTACTAAATATAAAGAAATGAAGGGCTTAAGATGTTTGCACGGAACTGTATATAAAGGATTCTTAGGGAAAAAGGAAATATAGGGATCCATCCATCCATCCATTATCTGCCGCTTGTCCCAAACGGGGTCACGGGGGAGTGCTGGCGTCCAACCCAGCGCACACAAGGCGAGAAATATAGGGATGCTCATCCAAATTTTCCTTAGGCTTGAATTATAAACAATGATGGCAATTCCATTTAAACTATTTGATGCAACTAATGAAGTTTTTCAATCTTGGCCATGAACATACTTTCATGGCAACAGGTTCAAGTTCTTCCATTTCTTGCTTTGGAGTGTCAGCCTTATTTATCCCTAAAGCTTGTAGCAGGGTCAACATGGTGTTCTGAGAAATGCCATCATAAGCTGATGACTCAGTCCTGACTGGCAAGTCATGACTAAATATAATTCAGATGACTTTCAGTGAGCATGATCAAGACTTCCTGCCAAATGTCTGTAATACGAGCATGACTGTAATGCCTTGATCTGAAGGTGCTGATCAGGGTCGTATTGAGTCTGGAGGTTCAGAATATTTAATTTTCAAATGGAGTGAAAGGTCAGAATGATAATACAAAGTCACAGTTCTAATAAAATGAAAAATTATGGTTGGTCTGGCCAGGCAGCGAGTTGGGATCCCCTTCAAAGTAGGTTGGCTGGGCTATGAATTGGAGTCTTTAGAGTCAATGCCCAATGGTCAGAAGGTTGTGGGTTCAAATCCCAGACCTGTGGGTTACCCTGAGGTCTCTTTGAGCAAAGTACCGTCCCTGTTACTGCTCCCTGGGCACTGCTCCCTGCTGAACTGTGTGTGGATTAAATAGAGAGTTGCGCTTCAGTGTGTGCTGTGCTGTGTACTCACAGTGACAAAATAGTCATTTGCACTTTCACTTGGACTGAGCTATAAGTCGGAGACTCTGTAGTGCAGTATTTGAGCATAACTGGGCTACACTCAGAGGCTCTTCAGTGTAGTTGTCGAATATAACTTAACTATGAGTTGGAGACTCCTCAGTGCACTAGTAGGGTTTGGCTGGACTACAAGTTGGAGACTCATTAGTCCAGTAGTGGAGTTTGGCTGGGCCAACAGCCAGGAGACCTTTTAGCACAGTGGTGGAGTTTGACTGAGCACAAGCAGCCTCTCATTGTGTGTCAAGAGACTTTCGTCATTAACTTTCACTCGGTAGAGGGTCAGGAACCGAAACACTTTTAACCGGGGTAGTGGAGTCTCACTAGGCTGTGATCTAGGAGAATCATGGATTTGACTGGGCCATGAGCCAGGACACTTAACCACGGTAGAGTTTGGACGGGCTGTCAGCCAGGAGACTCTTTATAGAGATAGTGGAGCTCAGAGTTTCACTGGGCCATGAGCTGAGAGATGTTAGACTGCAGCGAGGAGGCTTTTCATCCTGATTTTTGGTGCACAGGGAGCGATAACGCGCACTTGACTTTGAAGAAGGTGTATATTAAAAAAATAACGAGTGAATCATAACTTTTATCAGTTTGGCCAAATGTTTGGTGTTTTCGATAACTTCATTAAAATGTTTTTTCCATGAATGCAAAGTTGGTGAGGTTTTTACTGTTTGGATTTCACAAATGCATATGTAAAATCTCTATGGCCAAATTTTAAAAAAGAATTGCACAAAAAAGTAGTAGTTTCCCCAAAAAAAATCATACGAATCAATTCTTCTATCTATTCTCAACACTTCAGACATTTTTACCCTTGCAGTTTTGAGTTTTTTGTGTTTCATAGTTAGATGCTGGTAGGTGGAAAAGACTGAACGGTGGCCTCCTCACACTGATGTCTCAGAGCCCTGACAGGGTACTCAGTAGGTGTATCTGTTAGCCTGTCGAAGGCACACACTGCAGATCTAATTACCAGCTGAGTCTGCAAGCGTCTGGACCCGTTCAGCTCCTTCTCCCTCTCGGATCAATGCGTCTCGCTGCCTATCGACCTCCTGGCTTCAAAGCATTGAGGTGAACAAAAAACACAAAATATCCCTGAAGTGTACTTGGACGTGGAGGTGGAGGGGTGCCATTAGTTAAATATTTAGTGAGGCTTTATCTTTGAGTCCATAGAAGTGAACACAATTAGCTTCTCCTACTGAAAAGGTCTGAATCAGCAGGGGACCCGAAAGCTTGGCAAATCAATCCAACATCAGGAAAAAAAAGAAAACGGGGTTAAATGGATCAATGGATTTCAATCGATGTATCTAATGGAAGGCCGATTCTTTGTGGCGCATTGTGGAGTTCAAAAGGCAAAACTATATAATCCCACAGTCCGGCTTCTGCCTGTCGCAACCAATCAGGGTCAGGCCGAGGCTTTGGACGGCCGGGTGAATGCGTGTCCGCACTTTACCCGAAGCGCGGTGGAAAAACAAGGCGGGGGTAGGAGGTATAATGAAATTATCCTGATTGGACAGGTTCAGCTTTTCTGCTTTTATCTCTCTCTCTCTCTCGTTCCATCTCTTTGGATGAGGATGACTCTCCTTCTGTTTTGCAGATGGAGGGCAGATGGCTGTTGCTGAAGCCATGGCGGCTTTCCATTTCTTTAAGGTCAACAGCACTTCACCAGAGAGCGAGAGAGAGAGAGAGAGGAGAAAGAAGTTGCATATTTAGAAACAATACTCACTTCATTGTCAGAATCTCCATTTTGATCATTAGTCATTCATTCCCTATTTAACAGCAAGTATTGGTACCAACTGTGAAAACCATTGGTTGTGATTGTTCCTAAATGTGAACTTGTCATGAAATTAAATCCTGTTACATTAACTTATGTTTTCTTTCTCATATAATACCCTGCTACCATTCTGGAGATACCAGGTTCCAGAAAAAAAGAAGGAAGAACCACTGGTAGCTCTGTTTTTCACCAACAGGGAACTAGCTCTGGTTCTGGTTTGGGCACCAGATTTTGAACTGTTTTGAAAGTAACTTCCCAGGTGGAACCAAAAGGTTTCCTGTGGGCACCTTGTCAACATCAGTGGACCTGTCCTCCCTGTTAACTTTCTCCCCTTTCTTCGTTGACACTTGGTTACAGCATTTCCTGCTCCAAAGTTGTTCACCAGATCGTGAAGATCAAAGAACCCTGGTTCCAGGGCCGGTTTCTTGTTGGTGAAAAAGGGTTCTGAGGAGAGGCTAGTCTCCAAGGAGAATGAACCAAGAACCAAAAGCAGGAAAGAGCATGAGGAAGAACCACTAAACCATAGAAAAGGAGAACCCCATTTGTTCTCTCATAATATTAGGTTCTCTAGTTCATGCACTATGCTCAGACTATCTCCTAGGTTCAGGCTTCTGTAAGGAGCATCTCAGATGCATTGATTTGGGTCTGTTGGAGGAGACAGCAAGCCTGAGCTGGTGCTGGATTACCCTGAACACACACTAATCAATACACACTAATCACATGGGACCCTGCTCTCAACTGCAGGTCTAACCAGCAGGACAATATCAACTTAGCAGCACAGTTATGAAAGACACAGGTAGACAGGTAGAATCCAGAAATCCCTTGTTATAGTTCCAAATACTTGAACCTGACTGATTAATTTATTTACAAAATCTTTACACTTTAATTCTCAAGGCAAATTCCAAGGTACTCCTGAATTGCCTGAGGTCCTCCCGGCTATATTTAACCCCAATAATCCTTAAACATCACACCACGATGTGTGATGGCAAAATATTATAGAATTTGGAGTCAGTCTGGGCTGCTTGTGTCGGTGTGCGTGTGTGATAAGATCCCAATCAGGGCTTTAGATTGACTTTCCTTTATCAGTGCTGGAGATCAGGGAGACACATCAGAGCGATAATTTGCAGACGTTTCCTGTGACCTCCATCCATTCAAACACTCACCACATGACAAATACACACACACACACACACACACACACACACACACACACACACACACACACACACACACACAATGTCTGAGCATTTACCCACAACCCCCTGGAGGTGGTGTGTGGATGGGTTATGCTGAAATGTTAAACTGTTAAACTGCTCTGCTTAGAGTTGCACTGTAACCAGCATTCAGTCAGTTCTAGATACATCACAGTCAAGTCAAGTCAGTTTTATTTATAAAGTGCATTTTTATAGCCGTTGTTCACAAAGCAGCTTTACAGAATCCGGGTCCGAGCCCCAAGTTAGTAAGCCGAGGGCGACGGAGGCAAAACTCCCTAAAACTGGAGGAAGAACCTCAGTAGGAACCAAGACTCAAAAGGGGAACCTGTCCTCCTCTGGTTGACACCTGATAATAAAGAAGGAAAAGGAAGAGAAAGTGATGAGTTCCGGTAAAGTAAGAGTTACTATAAAAGAGTCTGTAATTGGAAGCTCATTCAGCTAATAGTGGTGGTTCTGATGGAGTGGGCGGAGCTTTTGTTAATCTTAGTGGCAGCAGCTCCTCTAGATGATCCAGTCTGATGTAGCTGATCTGGAGTTCAGGTAAGGAGAGAAATCTGATGACGGTCAGTTTGATTGAGAGAACAGTCGACTCAGATGGTGGACTATCTGGCCTGGAGTTCAGGAAACCCTCACGGGACTTGGCTGGGAGACATTTCCTTTCAGGAAATGAATAAGCTGTCCACCATACAGGTGGTGGACAGCCGTTCATCTCAAACAGAGAGAAAAGATCTATTTTGGATTCACAGTGTGCAGACCATGAATTTATAGAGTGCAGAACTGACTCCGGCAAACTTGCTATTACAGCCTGACTAGAAAGGAGTGATGGCGTGAGAGTGGTGGGCCGGCAACACCAACATCCCAGTTTATAGTAATTCTCCGCACCGTGAACCTCCGGATCTGCCCCTATTAACTAACAGGAAGATTAATTACTAAAAGCCTGACTAAACAAGTAAGTCTTTAGTCTGGACTTAAATACTGAGAGTGTGTCTGAGTCCCGGACAGTAACTGGAAGGATGTTCCAGAGACGGGGGGCTTTGAATGAAAAGGCTCTTCCCCCTGTTGTTGTTTTATAAATTCTGGGAACTGTTAGAAAACCAGCATCTTGTGATTTAAGTGAGTGTGAAGGTTCATAACTGGAGATAAGCTCTGAGAGATACTAGGGAGCGAGGCCATTTAGGGCTTAGTAGGCTACCGGTAAAATTTTATAGTCGATGCAGAATTTTACAGAACGCCAGTAAAGTCTAGATAATATTCGACTAATGCGATCAAATGTTCTAGATCTAGTGAGGATTCTAGTTGCTGCCTTCTGGACTAACTGCAGTTTATGAAGGCTTCTATTGGAACATCCTGACAGCAGGGCATTGCAGTAATCTGGTTTTGAGGATCACAAGGTTGTGGGTTTTTTTCCTGGACAAGTAGGTTGTCCTGAGGTAATCTTGAGCAAGATACCATCCCCATCAATGTTCCATGGGTGCTGGAAATGTTTACCCACTGCCTCACAGTGTGTGTGGGTTTGATATAGTGAATGCATTTCCTTATGGTTCACTTTGTGTTTTGGTTCACAATGACAAACTTTCAATTTCACTTTTTAAAAGAATGTGAAATTGTAGTGGGAACAGGTTCTTTTCAGAACTAGATACGTCACAAACTATAGTGTCAGAGTAAAAACAGGGTACTTTACCTGTCCTCCATCCCTCTGACATCCATAGTCTCTTCCTCTCTTTCTCTTTCTCACCCTCCAGTATTCACTTTGGCAAAAAGTGTCCAACATTTATATTTCCAGAAGCTGAATTTTTGAGGTTTGTAGAAAATACAACCCACTAGGAACTCTCGTCTTGCTGTGATGCCATCACAGCCTGGAAATGGAAGCTTTACCACAGAAGAGATGTGTAAAAATGTTCTCTTGATATATCAGAAAAGAACTTTCTAACCATCAGGTGAGGATCATCTAAAGGTTTTTTTTTAGTTCAGGAGGAAAGGCCGCTTTCCCTCTTTCAGTAGCCAGAACTTAAACACGCGTATTGGGCCGTTTCCATAACGCCTGGATGTATTGATCGCTTTTGAAAATGTCACGCTGGTATGGAACAGCAGTGAAATGGATTTTGATTAACGTTTTTGTGAACACGACTGAACGTGGGAGTTTTTCAGCACATCCCGTTGTCACTGAGAGCAGGAAGTTCCAGCTCCCACAAATCAGTGAAAGTGAAAAGAAAAACTGAGTGACATGGAAGCTTTCCTGAAAGACATGGCATTTATGTTTGATTGATGCTTTATGGAGAAAATTATCAAACCATCATTTTTAAATGCCACGCTGGGCTGCTTAATGGTTATGTGTGTGTTTGTGTGTGTATGTGTGTGTGTGTGTGTGTGTGTGTGTGCAAGTGTGTTTTGAAGTATTCAAATAACTGAACAATAATAGTCCAGGAACATCTGGAAACATGGTTCCGTCTGGTGTTCTTGGAGGCCTCCAACAAATCAAGGGGATCAAAAAGAGGGGATGAAATGGACAGATGAACCCAGATGAAACTCTCCAGCCGTCTGGACACACATGTCTACCTATCAGAAAAAGAAAGAGGGCGAAAGGGAGAGTGAGAGGGAGGGAAATGAAAAAGGAAAGAATAGAGAGAATGAGTGAGGAAAGGAAAGGGAAACAGTGAGAAAGCAAGAGAGAAAGAGAAAGAAACAGAACAGTAATGTGGAGGATGGTATTTTAGTGCAATTTCTTTACTTTTATAATGTATTGTTTCAAAAATGATGAAATAAAAATCTGTGGTCCCATACTCACATCTATCCTGTGCACACCAGTAATGAACGCACACAGGTGATGAACACACCGCTGATGAACACACACCGGTAATGAACACACACTGGTAATGGACCAGTAATTTGGTCTTGCCCAAGGGCAGCTAATCTGTGGAAAGTGTTGTTCACCATCCCCCACTCAACCATATCTGTCCTGCCTGTCCTGGGGATGGAACCCTAATCCTTGGGTTTCAAGCCCTCTCGTCTAACAGACGAGGCCATGTTTGCTCACAAACCTTTGGCCCAAACTTCTCAGGACAGAAAGTGGAGATCTGAGATCTTCCCTACAGTTTTACAGGTTATGGTTTCATGTTCTGTTAGCCAATAAGGGGCTGCAGTGAGGAAGAGGAACCAGAATATTGCCAAAACCTACAATAAAGGGCTTTGGCCTAGCGTTAGCTCTTCCACCCGAAGCTGCACAGGAAGCTGTGGCACCTTGAAGAACCATGTCTACCTGCAGACAAGGTCCTTGATGGAACAGAAAAACAAAGGGGTAGATGAGACTCTAACGTCCCTCACCTCCCAGAGCTCCATCACCTCCTGGACCTCATTCATCTCAATCTCCACAACTTCAGATCACTTTTTAACCACTCCCACACCAACACAGACACACTCCTATGACCTTACACGATTACAGCCCCCCACCCCTCGTTACCAGGTGATTTAAAGCTTTCCTTGCCTCTGATGAAGGCAGGGGAGGCTGAGGAGGTGGGCCGACTGATTCATCACTTCTTGCTCATTAAGAGCAGGATTAACATTGCATCGCCAGCAAACATCCAAAGTAACGTAACAGGGAATGTAACAGTGTTGTTCTTAAAGCTATTCTCCAGAAATATGTCATTTATTCAGTTTTTCCCTTTTATTGCCTACATTTTACTTCACATTTCCATCCTTTCCTTCCTTTTTTAGAACAGGCTCTATACTTTAGGCTGAACACATCTGAGTTGAAATGGACAAGACACAGAGAAAAGATGGTCCCGCTGTGTGTCCATCAGTGCAGGACAGAGTGAAGGAGAAGTAAGAGAGAGGACAGGGAGAATGGACGGTGGAGTTCAGGTGTGTGTTGAGTGTGATGTCCGTGACGGGAGAACTAGTAGAGACGTGGATGAAAGTGAAGCGGTGAAGTTAATGTTGATTATTTTCAGTAGATTGTTTTTATTGGAGTTGAAGTTCGAGGCTTTAATAGTCTTTAATTCTATTAATATGGAGTGAGATTCAGTTCACTTTCAGCACAGACAGACGCTCCAGACGTCCTTCAGAGGAGACAAGTCTCACTTTACACTCTCAGTACGTTCCTGTACTTTTTACTTTACACTCTCAGTACACTCCCTGCGATGGGCTGGCGACCTGTCCAGGGTGCGTCCCCCGTCCTCGCCCTGTGTGCGCTTCGTTGGACACCAGCACTCCCCCGCGACCCCGTTTGGGACAAGCGGCAGAAAATGGATGGATGGACTCTCAGTACATTCCTGTACTTTTGACTTTGCACTCTCAGTACATTCCTGTACTTTTTACTATACACTCTCAGTACATTCCTGCACTTTTTAGTTTTACTTAGTAAAATAGATAAATGCTTTTACAAAAATATCTGTATTTGTACTTAAGTAAAGAATGTGTGGATTTTGGAACCTCTGGGTATAAGTGATGGAGTTAGCCACCTAGCATCATGCTGACTCGCTAGTTACAATGAATTGTTAAACCATAACATTCTCACTGAACTCAGATGTGATTGAACAGTCAAGATTTTAATTTTGAATTTAGTTTCCAGTTTCCAGTGGGGCTATGAGGCTAATGTAGCTAATACTAGAAGTCATTCCCCAGTCCAGCTCTTTATCAAGGTGGAGCTGACTTGTGGGTGTGGTTTAGGACTCAGTCTGACTTACTGACAGCTACAAACATCAACTAAACTTCACTGTGTAGCTGAACACTACTGGTCGCTTGTTCTACATATCCTGCCAACCATTACAGAAAAGTGCCTGTTGGTTTTGATGTTGTCCAGTAGTTTGTGATAGTGTTCAGTGTTTTTCTGGTGGGATGATATCACCTTGAAATGGATTCCAAAGGCGTAACTGGTGACCTTTGAACTGATGCATCTGAAAGTAAAAGGAATTTAGAAGTACCCAATGGTAACCAGGAAGACCAATCCCATCAGAATAAGTCTTTGTTTTTCAGCAGGAATGATTTTTATTCAATGAACCAACACCCAGAAGCAGCCACTACATACTAATGATGAGCCTGAGAGAGAGAGAGAGAGAGAGAGAGAGAGAGATGGAAAGATAAAGGGAGAGAGAGAGATGGAAAGATAAAGGGAGAGAGAGAGACTGAGTACAGTATGGCACCCTCCTCCACGTGTCCAGGGGCCCGGCTGGCCGTTGTTTGATGTGACTGGAGGAAAATGTCATCGAGCTGCCCTGTGGCCTGGACCTCCATGGGGGAAAGCTATGGGAGCAGATGGCCTCCAGAAGTGGGTGGAGAAGCTGACCCAAATCCGGACGCCCTCCCTGGACCACCGAGCTGAGGCAGGCTTCCTCCCCGGGACGCCTTCCAGCAAAGCCGGTGGAAGACCCTCCTTTTCCTTGCAGACATACTTCCGCACATTTTATCATACACGTACTGTTTATTGACCGAGCTTAACATGCTGGGATGGAGCTAAATCTCAAAATGATGGACTGTGCAAAAGTAATGATATTTCATCCCATGTATATCAAATGGGTTAAATGTCTCATACGATCATAACTATTTGGTATGAAATGGAAATAATTCTTCAAAATGACAAAATATGTTAATCTGACCCGTGGGATATGTAGAATTATTTTTGGGTAGAAAATTCCCTTACATCAAATATATTTTTTCCTATATTTTTATAGTATAGAATCATTTTTTAAATCTTTGGATGAAAGGTGTGTGGAGTGCATACTAGAATAGATGGCAGCTTTTCTGTTGGGTATGTGTTCACAAGGAGACACAAGGAGACATAGGCCTTATGGGTATGTGTTCACAAGGAGACATAGGCCTTTTATAAGAGCTGACATTAACCTACATAGACATTTACAAAGCCTTATTCAAGCAAGCGTCACTACAGTCTTTGTTCAAGCAACAACAGCGGGTCTTGTTTGGATTAAGCCTTTATTAATGTCTGTTGTCATGAAAGCCTGGTAGGTTTGCTGCAGCAGTGTTGTACTAATCTTCCTTTGGGAAACACTAAAACAGAATTAATATTGATATTTTTATTACTGCAATAGTCCCCGTTGGCCCTGAAAACCCTTCCTGGACGAAGCCCTTCTGTTCTGCGACCCTTCAGGCACACCGTTGGGCGGTGAACATGCTCCGGCATCAACGTGCCCAATCTCGATCCACGTCGCCGCTTTTTTAGGCCACTCGCTTTTTTGCGGCCTAATAGCTCATTATGCATTCAATCCACACTTAATTTAACAGCCTACACCCATTTATCGCTCTCTCTCTCTCTCTCTCACTCTCTCTATCTATCTCTCTCTAATGAAAGCGATCCATTATGCACGTGTATCCGAATGGGGCCACGCATGTCTCAGCTGCCTTTGTAATTTTTGCTTTATTGTGCACCCAACCAACTTGCAAACATCACATCACAACACACACACACACACACACACACACACACACACACACACACACAATTCACTAAAAAAGCTACCCCTAAACCAGCTCCCACGCTTTGCTAAGCTTTGTCTAGTAAACACACACATATGCAGGACTTTTGCCCCACATTTCTTTCTATTTTGCCTCTAAAGATTCAGACTTTCTTGTATTTTTAATGTTTTGTGTTGTTTTGTGTTGTATTTTTAATGTTTCTCCAGATCTTCCTGAAGGACAGTGTTGTCTCTCATTTTCAGTCCAATCTCTGTACCTGAGCAGTTCTCCAGATCTTCCTGAAGGACAGTGTTGTTGTCTCTCATTTTCAGTCCAGTCTCTGTACCTGAGCAGTTCTCCAGATCTTCCTGAAGGACAGTGTTGTTGTCTCTCATTTTCAGTCCAGTATCTGTACCTGAGCAGTTTGATAGTTTTGTGTTGGTTAATCCATACAGTGATCTACGTCTGAACCTTCAAGCAGGACAAAGCCTCTCACTTAAGACATGAAGCAGTGAAGAAACAGGTGTTTCAGATGATCAGGTGATTCGTTTACTGCTGGTGCTGAACGTTAAGTTCTTGGAACCACTTTATCTAGAACCTTATATCTTTAGGCTCTTTGCAGTCACCGTAAAATTTGCTCCCATTTATTTCCATTAATTGACTCATTCTGCCAAAGATAAGACAGGCTGAGAGGCAATACACATCATTTTTGCACCAACAGGATGAATCACTAAAAAAATCAAGAAGTGAAGCATGTCTCAAGACTTTTGTTCACACCCCTGCCTGAGACTAGCTGGACGGCTCCACTGGAAAAATCTATCGATTAATGCACATAAAAACACTGTTCAACCTGCAATCGCCCCATCCTCCCTTTCCCCCCCACAGTCCAGACAAGCCTCCATTGTGTAAGGGAGAATAGGGCCTAATTGCATTACCCAGCGGGGTGCTAGCTGGGCCCACGGCTAATCACAGCCTGTCCTACTCAACCCTTCACCCTGACCTCTAGAGGAGCCTTCGCCAAACTGGGAGCCAGTGAGTGGTGAAGTATAAGGGAGTTTGTGAACTGGTTTTCAATGAAGCGTCAGCAGATTTGTGAAACAGTGGTAAAGAAATCTAGTGGGTATATATATATATATATATATATATATATATATATATATATATATATATATATATACATATAGTCTACCACATTGGCTCATTCCCAAGTCCTTTATGGTTTGAATACGGTTGTGTTGCAGCAGAGCAGATGCTAATAGGCTGTAGGTCTGCTAGCTATGATTTGTGAGCTTGCTACATCCCATTTTAGCACTGTTACTCATCCCAGTTACGCTCTTGTGCAGGGTTTGGGAGGCCATGAACTACACAAGTAACAGATCTACACAGTGCCAATGGCAGCAATGACCACGTGATTTTTATTATTTTATTGCTAAATCTAGACAGATTCATAGATCTATGTTAGATCTGTTAGCGAAACTGCACTCTTGAGGGTCAAATGAGAGTAATGATGGAGAAAATTGGTCAATATCTTTTGGAAATTTTGGGAAATATGTTTCTAAGGCACTAAGTCATTTTCCTCCAATTCTGTCCCATCCATCGGGCAACCTGAGCTCCGTGCTATTTTAGTGAAATCCCCGGGTTATTGACTCCTGAGGGGGTTTGATATTGAGTTGAATGGGATGTGTTGGAGCAGGAAAAATAGCAGAATGCGCACTGCTGGGGGTCCAAATGAGCCAGTTTGAACCACACTACACTACTTTCTAAACGGAGCGACTAGTGAGACCTAAAGTGATTGAGTACGAGATGACAACAAAGGAAAAAATTTTCTGAAATACAAGAGCTGAAATACAAATCGTCAGTAATGTGACCCCACCGAGACGAGGACAGCTCCAGCCTGAACAGGATAAATGTCATCGGTGTCGCTGGGTGACAGGGGTGACGCGGCGGTGCTGAGTGACAGCGGCGTGACGGGTATTGTCCGGGGTGACAGGCTGAATGAAGTAATGGGCCTGACGGATTTGAAGGAGGTGCGGCGGCTGGGACAGAAAGGCCTTTCAGCGGAAAGAAGGAGCAAGGGATGGAACGTGACAGAGGGCAGGAAAAAAAAGAACTTCTCCGGAGGGGAAGCTGTAGGACAAGGAGGGATGGGACGAGGAGATGTGGTGTAATCATGGCAAGAATAGTGAGAAACCCCGGATGTCTCCAAACGAATGTCAACAAAGGTCTCATTGCCATCGGGAGGAAACCCTGTGGCAAGTTGGGTTCATTGTCTGTGCCTTTTTTTATGTGTAAGAAGGCAGAGTTGATAATAAATCGAATGTAATTTATTATTTAATCCCAGTGTAAAAATGATAAAAATCTATATCATAAAAAGAAACTTGGAAAATGTAACTGGACGTGTCTTGACAAGCTGAAGCACCTTGAGCTTCACCAATTACAAAATGATATGTTAGTTGATACGTTATCTAATATGTTAGCTACCCATAGCCGTAACTGATCATTAGAGTTATTTCGGACCACTAGGGGGCGTAAACCCATTTTGAGGTCTCCAAATCAATCATATTTCATTTCATATTCCAAGGAATCTGATCAGGAAGGTCTCTATATTGAGCTTTTCAATTCAACATTTCTTCCTTTCCTTTTTTGAAGATGTGAGGTTTTGTCGGACAGTGATGAATAGAAAGAAAGCAAGTAAATGATAATAAAAAAGTGAACGCAGAGAAATGGGTCTACTAAACTGTATTAAGAATATAAATAAATAATGAAACAAAACAAAATGCTACATGCCCTTTGAAGCCCCAAGGTCAGGGAACCTTACGCAGAGGTGTAAACTGTTTAGCAATTAACCATAAGACTTTTATTTTGAAAAAAGGTATGGGGTCAGGATTGCTTGAGACTAATAAACAAGATGTTCGATCAGAGTAATAAAGGCTAATTAAAGATGGTATCAGTTTCAAGGGCGAGGCTTCGAAAAATGTTCCCAGTGGCCAAAATCGGTCCTGATCAGGACAGGCCTTGGTCTCAGATGTCTCACCTCCATTGTCTGCCCACTAAGCTGGCGGCTGATGCAGGGGTGTCAGCTGACCCTCGGGCCCAGAGGTCACGACCCTGAACCTTTACCAAGGCAGGGAGGACACACTGCAGTCTGAGCACCATTCACACTGAAGAGGCGGAGGGGTCAGGGACCTGGAACGTCCTCCTCCGGTCTGCGAGGCGTGCCAGCACTCACAGGCAGGCAGCTGCATGCTAAACAGGACACGTCCAACTGAACTAAGGGGACGTTCGTTCCCATCCCCAGTTCCCAGGCTGATCTTACTGCTGTTTCATGGTTATTCTTAAAAGGACTTTTAATACAGTTATTTAAATTTTCTCTATTATGACATAATAAAAAATAATCATTTGAAACGTTTCATTTTATTTTAACATTAAATTTAAATGTTTTCCATGTTTGGGCTTTACAAGCGGGTGTGATGCAAGGCTTTTTGGGCATTTTTAAAGCTACTTTCATCCTATGACACTTCAAATTTTAGGAAAATGGGTTTTTTTCCATGTATTTTATAGTCCGGCTTGGTTATATTGATGAATGAGAGTTTACATCATTGCATTGACAGATTTGAGACGACTGCGAGCGTTTTCTTGTGATTAAAAAAATGAAAGCATTGAAATAATGAATGAATGTGTTTCTTCTTGCTCATTTAAGTGAAGTTAAGAGTCAAATCCAATCATCTTAAATGTAAGAGGTATTTGAAGACACAGCAGAAGAGCGTTAAAAAGGGAAAGTACTGTGTGTGTGTGTGTGCGTGTGTGTGTGTGTGTGTGTGTGTGTGTGTGCATGTGTGTGTGTGAGTGAAGAGGGAGGAGGGAGGAGGAGTGCATTTGGAAAGGGTTTGGGGGGGTAATTAGAGGCTCCCTGGTGGAGGATGCTCTCGAATTGCAACGGCATTTCAATGCACATCTGCTCTCTAGTCCATGTGTGTGTGTGTGTGTGTGTGTGTGTGTGTGTGTTTGTGAGTGTGTGTGTTTGGGGGGGTCAGGAAGACTTGCCCCACTTCCTCTGCCAAGAAGAACAGACCAGGAGTGTGAACTGTCTCCACCGTCTGCCCGCAATTCACCATCCAACATCAGGGTTTCAGAACATCCGTAAATTTATGGCCAGAATAAAATTCTACATTTAAAGCACCTAAATGTGCTTTGTTTTCAATGGTGCATAGAAATCTAAATTTTCTAAGACTTTCATTAAAAATACTTTATTTTTTTTGCTTCATTCTCACTTAAAAAGTATAGAAATGTATCTAGAGGTACTTACAAATTTACATTCATTTAAATTTTAAATGGAATAAAAATTGATTTTAAACATTAAACAGTAAAAACCTTAAAACATTAAAAAGGATATACATTTATCTTAAATAAAAAATAAAGGAAAATAATTAAAACTGTTCAGAAATATTTCTAAAAATTAAATGTAATAAGTAAAAAAATGCATCTGAACAAAGTTTTAAATTACAAGTATCACCTTCTTCTTCTTTGTGTTGCTCCACGTCTTCTCTCACCACGTCCATAAACCTCCTCTTTGGTCTTCCTCTTCTCCTCTTTCCTGGCAGCTCCATCTTCAACATCCTCCTTCCAATATAATCCTCGTCTCTCCTCTGGACATGTCCAAACCAATGCAACCTTGCTTCTCTAACTTTGTCTCCAAGACATCTAACCTGATCTGTCCCTCTAATATACTCATTTCTAATCCTGTCCATCCTCGTCACACCCAACGAAAATCTCAGCATCTTTAACTCTGACACCTCCAGCTCCACTCTCCTGTTTTTTCATAGCATAGCTGGTCTCACTAAGGTACTGTAAACCTTTCCTGTCAGAGATCACTCCAGCCACTCTTCTCCACCCTTTCCAACCTGCCTGCACTCTCTTCTTCACCTCTCTTCCACACTCGCCGTTACACTGAGCTGCTGATCCCAAGTATTTAAACTCCTTCACCATCATCATCCATGGGGACTCCTGTCAATTCTTCTCCTCCACTCCTCAGGCTCCCCTCACTTTCCAAGATTGTGTTAAACAATCTGGTCAGAAACTCAACTGCCATCTCCCCTAAACACCTCCATGCTTCCACTGGTATGTCATCCGGACCAATCCGGGTCATCCTTTCCATTCTTCATTCTCTTCATCGCTGCCCTTACTTCCATCTTGCTTATTCACTACACTTCCTTTTCTCATCAGTCGCCCTGACCGGCTGCACATCTTTCCCAGCTCTGTCTCTCTGTCTAGCCAATCAGTAAAGGTCCTTTTCTCCCTCTTTACTGTCCAACCTCTTGTCTTTCTGCATCTCTCGGACTGTCCCTCTTCATCTGCACTTCTTCTGTAAACATTTCTGGACTTCTTGGTTCCACCAACAGGTTTCCTTATCCTCCTTCTTCCTTCCAGATGTCACACTAAGTACCTTTCTACCTGTCGGACTTACCTTTTTTGCTAGTAGTTGCCCAAAAGCCCTCCTGCAATGGATATAATCTACCTGTGAGCATCTTCCTCCACTCTTATACGTCACCCTGTGCTCCTCCCTCTTCTTAAAATAAGTATTAACTACAGCCCACTTTCACAAAATCTACAACCATCTGACCTTCGGCATTCCTCTGCTTGACACCATATCTACCCATCACCTCCTCATGACCTCTGTTCCCTTCACCAACATGAACATTAAAATCTGCACCAATCAGCACTCTCTCTCCCATGGGATTAATTACTTGAAATTACAAGTGAAGTGAAAGTGACAATCTGTCATTGTGAAACACAGCACAAAACACAGAGAACCCCAATGAAATGCAACCCTTGCATTTAACCCACACACGCTGTGCAGCAGGGGACAGCTTTTGAAAGCGCCCGGGGAACAGTGATGGGGACGGTACCTTGCTCAAGGGTACCTCAGGGTGACCTACTGGCTGGGACTGGAACCCATGAGCTTCCAATTCTGGGGCCAACTCCCCAACCACTAGGTCGCCACTGCCCCAGTATCTAAATGTTCTATTTATACATAAATCAGTTTATTTTAAAATTAGAACACCATTTTGTTGTAATTCTCACAAAATATCTGGTTCCAGAATCTGTAACACTTTTTGTAGTAATCTACTGTTTGCTAATGTCTATTATTAATCCTGAATATGATGCTGGAGGGGCATCTCTCCTCCTCCTCCTCCGCCTCTCCCTCTCTCTCCCTCTCTCTCTCTCTCTCTCTCTCTCTCTCTCTCTCTCTCTCCCCATCTGTCTGTTGTGAATAACTGGCCAGGCCACGTTGACCCCTGGGTGACCCTGATACTTGACCTTTGACTCTTAGCGAGACCTTCTCGAACACAGACCGAAAAAGCCGCCACTTCAACACAATGCTTTCATCTGCACCAGTGTGTGTGTGTGTGTGTGTGTGTGTGTGTTAGTGTGTGTGTGTGAAAGCACTTAAGTTTTCCTTTACAAATAGAATCTTATTTGAATTGGTAGCATTTGCTGCCGTCCTTGTGAAAGCTGAGATTTAATGCCGCCACATGGACGTGTGTGTGTGTGTGTGTGTGTGTGCGTGTGTGTGTGTGGGTGCGTGTGTGTGTGTGTGTGTGTGTGTGCGTGTATGTCTCAGCTACGATGTGTATGGAATGTCCCGCCTGTGAGAAGTGGGTCAGACGCGCCAACGCTTGTTTGAGTTTGTATTGATTTTCTGACCAAAGCAATGAATTCATTAATATCAGCATCGAGCTGCCATCTGACAGCACGGTCAGTCTGCATGGGGGGTGGAAGATCAAACCCACAAATACACACACACACACACACACACACACACACACATACGCAACCAGACACAGACATCAGTAGATCAATCACAATTAAAAATCTAAAAATATTTGCCCACAGTCAGGACTTTCATGTCCTTTAAGAAAATGGAGATTTTTGGATTTTACAAATTCCAAATTTGGCCATACAACTATTTAAGAATGAAATGGCTGAATGAGATCCAGAGTTCCTTAATGGAGACAGGAGAACCTTACAGGAGGACAACTATTAGTGCAGCACTCCACTTATCAGGGATTGATGGTAAATATGGTGGCCAGCTGAGAGGAGCAAAGTGACTCTCAGATCATGAGATTCATAGTTCTCTGGTCTGAAAATGAAGACTAAACTACTTAGACATGCTTCCCAACAGCGTGTGTGCAGATAACCAGGCCCATAGCCCCACCATTCCAACAGTCAAACATGGTGGTGGCAACATCATGTTGTGGAGGAGTTCTTCTGGGACTGGGAGACCAGTCGGGCTGGAGGGAAAGATGGATGTGTGAAGACCTGAAGCCTGTCAAGAAAATACAGGATTGGCTTCAGGAAAACTGTGACAGTCCTGGAGCAGCCCACAGACCTGAACCCAGTAGAGCTCCTTGAACCAAAGGGGGTCAATGGACTGAAAGGTAAGGCTTTATGTATAATTCATGTAGAAAATGCCCCAAATATTGGTTCTGCTTCATCACTGTAGGTTGTATCATATATAGATTGATGAGAAAATAAATGGATCCATTTTAAGATGAATATGAGACATAAACCGTTGAGAAAAATGAGACAAATACTTTCCCCATGCATGCTACATAGCACAAAGAAGTTACTGAATCATTTTTGGACATAGGCCTCCAACCAACCAGTCACTGGCAAGAACACACACACGGGTTCATCCCTTGGCTCACAATAGGCCAAATCTGTAAAAGAGAGAGAGAAAAAAACATATACATGTCACTCTTCAAAATGAAAAAAAAAAAAAAAAAGACAGAAAGCTGCCTGTCTAATCCGAGGGTATCAGCCAAGACAGAAAAGCATGGATAGCAAAAGCCATGGGCGAACCTTCTGATTGGATCTTGTACCGAAGCAGAGTGAAAGACAGGGGAAATGAAGCGTAAGAGGGATTTGGGACACAGCCCACGCTCCACTTAAACTCTAAATAGCCCTTCCTTTTAACAAGTGAGTGACAAGCAGTGAATGCAGAAACATACTTGATGTGGAACGGCTGTGTGTGGTCTCAATCGGGACATTTCCGCCGCTGTATAGATCGCCCGGAGGGACATGAGTATGTGTGTGTATATCCAAAGACATTGTCCCCATAGCTAACACAAAATTAGAAGCGACCCAAAGCAGTGACAAGGTTCAAAAGATGTGAGTTCATTCCACTCAATAAAAGGCTTAAAATATAAACAATGACAGAAAGAAAAATGTTTTACCACAGATATTGGAGAGTGATGGTGAGTAACGTTTGTTTATTTGATGTTTAGACCTTTAAAGAAATTGTTTATTTGACATTAATAAGACCTTTAGACGGCGTTAGTGAGTGACGTTTGTTTATTTGATGTTTAGACCTTCAGAGAGCAACGGTGAGTAATGTTTGTTTATTTGATGTTTAGACCTTTAGAGGGCGATGGTGAGTAATGTTTGTTATTTGATGTTTAGGCTTTTACAGGGCGACGGGGAGTATCGTTTGTTTATATGATGTTTAGACCTTTAGAGGGCGACAGTTAGTAATGTTGGTTTATTTGATGCTTAGACCTTCAGAGGTCGACGGTGAGTAACGTTTGTTATTTGATGTTTAGACCTATAGAGAGCGGCAGTGGTGGCCTGGTGGTTAGGGAGTTGCCCCGGATCGAGAGATTGTAGGTTTGAACCCCTTACTGGTGGGCTGCCCTGAGATACCCTTGAGCAAGGTGCCATCCCTGTCAGTTCACTCCTCCCTGCGATAGGCTGGCGACCTGTCCAGGGTGTGTCCCCGTCCTTTGCCCTGTGAGAGCTGGGATGGACTCCAGCACTACCCCGCGGTGTTAATAAGACCTTTATAGGGCGACAGTGAGTAGCGTTAGTTTATTTGATCTTAATAAGACCTTCAGAGAGTGCCAGAGAGTAACATTTATTTGATGTTTAGACCTTCAGAGGGTGACAGAGAGTATCATTTGTTTATTTGATGTTAATAAGACCTATAGAGAGCAACGGTGAGTAACGTTTGTTTATTTGACAGTAATAAGACCTTCCGAGGGCAATGGTGAGTAACGATTGTTTATTTGATGTTTAGAATTTTAGAGGGCAACGGTGAGTAACGTTTGTTTATTTGACGTTAATAAGACCTTCAAAGGGTGATGGTGAGTAATGTTTGTTTATTGGATGTTTGGACCTTCAGGGGGTGATGGTGAGTAACGTTTGTTTATTTGACGTTAACAGACCTTTAGAGGGCAATGATGAGTAACGTTTGTTTATTTAGTGTTTAGACCTATAGAGTGTGATGGTGAGTAATGTTTGTTTATTTGATGTTAATAAGACCTTCGGGGGTGACGGTGAGTAACGTTTGTTTATTTGACGTTAATAAGACCTTCAGAGGGCGATGGTGAGTAACGATTGTTTAATTGATGTTTAGACCTTTAGAGGGTGACAGTAATAAAAGTTTAGGCCTTTAGAGGACGACAGTGAGTAATGTGTGGCAGTGGTCTAGTGGTAGAGTACCTGTCTACAGGCCTATGAATCAAGAGGTTCCAGGCTGAATCCCACCTCTGGCACTACCACCCTTGGGTTCCTGAGCAAGATCCTTAACCCTGAATTGTTCCAGAGGGACTGTCCCTGTAATTAGGACATGGATGTTGCTCTGGATAAGAGCATCTGCTAAATGCTGTAAATGTAAATGTAAAGTTTGTTTATTTGATGTTTAGACCTTTAGAGGGCGATGGTGAATGATGTTTTATTGATTTGATGTTAATAAGACCTTTAGAGGGCAACAATGAGTGATGTTTGTTACTATTGTATTTAGAAACTTTGGCCTAAGTGAGAGTGCAGAAAGAGCTACTCCACACCTTCGCTCCACATTTTAAATTCTGCGCATGCTAAACAGATCTCAATATCGGTTCGTCTGAGCTGACGGCATATTTGTCAGGATTAGAGGGGTATAATCCTCCTCTGCATGTTGAGGTAAGTGGAGCAGAGATATTAGATGGAACCAGAACGTTTCTGCCTAAAATCCTTTTTTTGTAAAGGCGGCGCTGCTCTGAGGGGTCAAAAGGACTTATAGTGGAGCAACATGGCTTCAGAATTCCCCTCAATCTACCAATGTGAACCAGGTAGCTGTGGCAGGGGTGGGTGGCAGTTAAGTGTTCATTACACTGCTGCTGGCTTTGAGAACCTACACTGGCACCCAGACACAACAGTCCATTGTGCTCCTTGTTGTGACTGGAAAAAACAATGGTTACGTTTGAGAAGAAAGACTGAACACAATATTTACTAGCCCAGAACCTGCAGTTTTTGATTCTAGTCCAGTAAAGTGATAATGCTCCTCTACAAGCAGTTTTCAGGTCATGATCTTGTTCTTTGGCTCTTGAAGAGTGAAGAAGTGGTTCACCATTAGGCACCAGTTCCAATCCAGCCACCCGGAAATCTTATGTGGTAAAAGGTTGGACACGGAAAAAACTATGACATTGTTTATTATCTTAAGCTTCAGATGTCACCGTTGTAACTGAAAGAGCATAAGATGACACAAAAGTTCTAGACTTCTAAAATTCTGACGAATGAAAAGGCGCTGAGAGTGGACAGTAATCTGGGCCTCAGTAATGTACAGTGAGGGCCCCTCTGAGTGTGTGACCGCAGGGGCCACTCACATTCACATTAGTGCCATCCTGCAAGCTGTGAACTTCCCTCCCTTCCTCCATCCCTCCCTCCCTCTTTCTCTGCAGTAAAAGGCCAGCACTGGCAGATGCCCCCCAGCCTCCCTGCAGGTTCTTCATGAATCAAACATGCAGCGTAGCCTTAATCCTGTCGGACAGCGGGACGCAACCTCGCCTGCCCCGACCTGCACCCTGCCCGCCCTCGATAGGGGTCAGGCTTCGGCAGACACACAGCGGCCGTTCAGTCGGCCCAGTCATGTCACATTACACTCATACAGGGAGCAAAGAGAGAGGGATGAAGCTATTTCACAGAAACAGAGAGAAAGTGTGAGGGGTTAAAAAAAATGTTTGAGGAAAAACTTACTTTACACAGTTGTCCCCTCAATGATTAGGGTTGTGGGTGGTGCTGGAATCTGTCCCAGCACTTACAGGGTGAAAGGGTGAGGCTGCCAGTACATCACAGGGCAAACACACACACACACACACACACACACACACACACACACACACCAACACACACAAACACATACACACACACACACTTAAAGGGTAATTTAGCATCTCCAAACCACCTGACGTGTAGGTCTTTGGATGGTGGGAGGAAACTGGAGCTCCTGGGGGAAACACATTAAGACACAGGGAGAAAGGACCGACTCCGTCCCACCTAAGAATCGAACCCGGGACCTTCTAGCATTGGAAGAGTTTACCCTCCCAGTTAGCATGGCATCAACTGGTATTGATGTAAATCCATCAGGAATAAGTCTGGTTTCATTTAGAGTCAAGGACCAGTCAGAGTCCTGTTAAGAGTCACTTGAGGACTTTTCTGAGTTCAGACTTCTAGTCTGAGTAAAGTTAAGGACAAGTCTGAGTTGAGTTGTGAATGAAGGGCTAGACAGGTTGCAATTATGTATGAGTCAAGTATTAGTCAGATTTGAGTCGAGCCAGTCAAGGACTAATCAGAGTCGAATTAGTCAAAGGCTGGTCACATTCCAGTTTGCGAGTGAGTGAAAGACATGTCTGAGTTCTGTTTTGAGTTCCTCAAGGACTGGCCTGAAGTGAGTGGTGAGTCAAGGACAAGTCATAGTTAGTTTTCAGTTCAGTCAAGGACTAGTCTGAGTTGAGTTGTAAGGCAAGGACTAGTCATGGTTGAGTTTTGAATCAAGACTAGTGAGAGTTCCGTTGGGAGTCAATCAAACCTGTATCAATTTGTGAGTCTAGGACTAATTGGAGTTGAGTTTTGGGTCCACTAGCATGGAACACGTAACCCCCATTTCTGATGTGGTAAATCAGATTTTTTTTGGTCTAATTACACAATTACACAATCGCATGGGTGTGAGCCCGTTAATGGCGTCTAAAGTTGGTTTCACAGTGTTCACCAGGAATGCTGTAGTACGTTTAGATGTTTACAGTAAACCAGATTTGCTTCAAGTGGCCTGTAAAGGTCAGTCTGATTCTTATAGGACTTGTTGATATGACCACAATGTATCTTCTACCAAAATCCCAACTGTCTAAAACTGGTGCATGCAGACTCACAGTATTTACACAGTAAACAAATGCATGACCTCAAACATGAGCGGTCAGTCACCAGAGCTGAGTGAACATGTCCTTAAATGTAGTCTAAACATGGATATGTGTGTGTCCTCTGGGTCAATATACCCTTATTTTAGGAGGTTCTGCCATGGTCCAGTTTAAATACACCAAGCTGAAGGTAGATGACATGAAAATATTTGAACAGCACACAACATTTTTCATATTTCTGGGGATACGCTCAGTTTGAGAATACGCTGAGGAACAGCCCGCAAAACCGTGGAAACACTAGAAGCTAGGAAGAGAGGCGGTCTCTCTTCCTAAGTGATGAAACAGTAGCAAAGTAGCAAAATAAAAAGATGTCAAATTGGGCCACCATACCATCAGTTGTTACTGAGCCGAGACACCCTGGACAGGTCCTTGGTCCATCTCAAATCCATGAGACTGGTCTTTGAAGTGTGGGAGGAAACCAGAGCAGAAAGAAAGGACCAGGACATCCCGACTGGTAATCAAATCCAGGATCTTCTCACCGTGAGGATCAAAGCTGGACAAATGTCTCACACTATGCAGTTTATATTATTACCTCCCTGCTGTAGCACAGTGCTCAAATTGAAATCTTTTAAATAATGTTATAGGGAGTAAAACATTTTTAAAAGATAATAAATATTGGTTATAATTAACAACGACTTGAACAATGATGCTAATTTCCGCTAATCAGCATCACCAAGATCATAATCTCAACATCCCAGACTGGGTTTAGCATCAATATTTGAAGCGTCATTGTTTTCATGTTGCAGCTTTACAGTAAATACTTAAATACTTAAGATCTTTAAGCCTATGTTGCCATTGAACGTGGCTCAACTAGGCAGGTTTTAGAAATGGAATCATTGCTTTTTTTGTGTGGTTTTTAAGGATGCCCTGTGAAGAACCCTGAACAACAACATAACAACACATTATCATCACCTACCTGAAGATCTCAAGATAAAACCCAGTTTATATGAAGGCAGGGAGGCTCATAAACAAGGCCTTAATCCAAGAACCGTCTTCTGTAAGGCTGCCATCATTAATTTGGGTTTTATTTCATCCTAGAAAATGTTACAGATGACACTTGTGGGTATGAGCCTTGATAAGAGTAGGCTTATATCACATGTTGCTTCTATCTCACAGTAAACCCAGGTTATTTCAAAGGTACTTCCCCAGATTTGTCCTCAGGCCACAGGCGCTTTACACGACGCATTGAATTAAAAGGCGAGTAAAAAGGTTAAAAAAACATGAATAAGTTGCTCAAAAAATAATTTTTTTAGACTGCCAGGCAGGAGAGGAAAGAGCAGGCAGGGGAGAATGTATAATTCATCTAATTGATTCATGTTTCGAAAGCTAATGACTCAATGTTACTCGACACGAGACAAACTCCCACGGTAAGATGTAATTAAAAGACAATGTGTTGAGGAAAGCTGTTTTTTTTTCTTTTGTGGGTTTTTTTTTGGTGGAGGATTTTGCTGAAGTGTGGCGGGGGAGCCCACTTTACTGCTGACCATGCTGTTTATCCAAATACGTGTGGGTGTTAGCATTGACCTGCTTGCCATGGCGTCCCGCGGCAAATTACATCAAACAGAAACGCTGCTGTTTGACAGCCTGTTTCCTCCTATTCCAGTCTGTGAAATTGCTGGCCAATTTATTAGAAACAACCACCTCGAGTTTCCACCCACTTGCCACTTTGTTGGAAACACTGTGCTTCCACTCATTGGCCACTTTATTGGAAACACATACCTTTCGTTTCCACTTACTGGCAACTTTATTACCAACACCTACCTTGTTTTTCCACTCAATGGCCACTTTACTGGAAACACTTTGTGACACTCGTTGGCCACTTTTCTGGAAACACCTAACCGTAGGCAGTCTTTAAGAGATTAACAGATGAGGTTCAGTCTCTAACTGCGCATCAAGGTGGAGCTGTGTTTCTGATAAAAGGGCCAGGTCTAATTCTTATATATGTAATATAACAGGATGAGGACTTCAGTTTAATATAAAGACCTGGAGAGAAATTCTAGACCAGATGGTCAAAAATGAGGTTTAATGTTTTTTCCACTGTTATTATAAACGAAGATGAAAAACCCAGCCACTAGGGATGCACAAGCCAGTGAATTTCTTGGTGCTGGTTGCAGTACCGGACAAATGGGGAGGTTTATGTCAGGAAGGGCATCTGGTGTAAAACTTTTGCCAAATCAATATGCGGACAACGAAACGGACTTCCATACTGGTTTGGTTGAGGCCCG
This sequence comes from Hepsetus odoe, assembly GCA_017165825.1. NCBI lineage: Eukaryota > Metazoa > Chordata > Actinopteri > Characiformes > Hepsetidae > Hepsetus > Hepsetus odoe. The sequence continues at coordinate 3,216,973 of CM029390.1, read as the reverse complement.
TGTTCACAACAACACCAGTGCTGTTAGCCTACAGGGTGCTGGTGGAAATTGGGCTTGTGTTGGACAAAGGAGAAAAAGAAGAAGAGGAAGGCATGTCTACAGGGAGGAGGAGTGAAGGAAGTGGAGGAGAGTGGAAGTGAGGATCGTTGATATTTTGTGTGTGAGAGACTAGATGGAAGGGTAGTAAGGCCAGGTGTATTGGAGGAGGGTTTAAATTGATCTACCATGGTGTGGATGGAAGGAGGAATGGGGGAGGTGTAATCCTGAAAAGTGAAAGTGACAACCCTTGTCGTTGCGAGGTCACAGCACAGCAGACAGTGAACCACAAAGAAATTGGACATCTGCATTTAACCCATGCACACTCAAACACCATGCAGCAGTGGGCAGCTACTGAAAGCGCCCAGGGAGCATTGACAGTACCTTGCTCAAGGGTACCTCAGGGCAACCTAATAGAGAGGGGAATTGAACCCACTATCTTCCAATGCTAGGGCAACTCCCTAACCAATAGGCCACCGCTGCCCCAAAACTTCCTGTGTTATTATTCTTACTTACTTGCTCCACAAGTTGGTTGTGAGATGGAGAAGAAAGAAGAATTCTGGAGTGAGTTAGATGAAGTGATAGAGAATGGAGAAGGGAACAGAGGTGATATGGAGGTGGTGGGTAGGCATGGTGTCAAGGAGAGGAATGCTGAAGGTCAGATGGTTGTAGATTTTGTAAAAAGGATGGAAATGGCTGTAGTTAATACTTATTTTATGAAGAGGGAGGAGCACAGGGTGATGTATAAGAGTGGAGGAAGATGCTCACAGGTGGATAATTTTTTTTGCAGGAGGGTCAGTCTAAAAGAGACTGGAGACTGCAAAGTAGTGACAGGGGAGAGTGTAGCTAAACAGCATAGGATGGTGGTCTGTAGGATGGCCTTGGAGGTCAAGAAGAGGAGGACAGTGAGCGCAGAGTTGAGGATCAAGTGGTGGAAGCTGAAGGAGGAGGACTGCAAGATGTAATTCAGGCAGGAGTTAACACGGGCACTGGGAGGTGTTGAACAGCTACCGGATTGATGGGAAACTACTGCAGAAGTGATAAAGCAGACGGCTAGAAATGTACTTGCTGTGACATCTGGAAGGAAGAAGGAGGATAAGGAAACCTGGTGCTGGAACTCAGAAGTCTATACAGAAAAAGAGGCAAGCAAAGAAAAAGTGGGATAGTCAGAGGAATGAAAGTGAGTAGAACAAAGACAGAATACATGAGTGTGAATGAAAGGGAGGAAAGTGGAGTGGTGAGGACGAAGGGAGTAGAGGAGGGGAAGGTGGAGGAGTTTAAATAATTGGGATCAACAGTTCAGAGTAACGGCGAGTGTGGAAGAGAGATAAAGAAGAGAGTGCAGGCAGGTTGGAATGGGTGGAGAAGAGTGGCTGGAGTGATTTGTGACAGAGGGGTACCAGCAAGAGTGAAAGAAAAAAGTGTACAGGATGGTAGTGAGACCAGCTGTGCTATACAGATTGGAGACAGTGACACTAACGAAAAGACAGGAGGTGGAGCTGGAGGTGTCAGAGTTAAAGATGTTGAGATTTTCGTTGGGTGTGACGAGGATGGACAGGATTAGAAATGAGTATATTAGAGGGACAGCTCAGGTTAGACGTCTGGGAGACAAAGTTAGAGAAGCAAGGTTGCGTTGGTTTAGACATGTGCAGAGGAGAGATGAGGATTATATCAGGAGGAGGATGTTGAAGATGGAGCTGCCAGGAAAGAGGTGAAGAGGAAGACCAAAGAGGAGGTTTATGGATGTGGTGAGAGAGAACATGAAGTTAGTCGGTTTGAAGGAGGAAGACACAGAGGACCAGAAGAAATGGAAACGAATGATCCCCTGTGGTGACCCCTGAACAGGAGCAGCCAAAAGAAAAAGAAGAAGAAGAAGAAGAAGAAGAAGAAGAAGAAGAAGAAGATTAAAGACAAATGAAGCAAATCAAACTGCCAAAAAAATAAAAAATAAAGGCTGGAAAGGATTCCCATTTGGACAAAAAAATAAAAAAGAAAAAGACTGGCACTAAAATGTGAAGGTAAAACAGCAGCAGACGTGTGAGCCACTGCAGAGGTGTTACTGCCGGTGACAGACAAGGGCAATTATCCGCTCTCTCGCCCTCCGAGCGTTCCGAAGCTAAATTCATTACTCCGGAGTAACACACAGTCTATCAGCGCTTGCAGAGAAAGAGATTATCCACCGCTTCCTGCAGCCTCTTCAGAGCACGATTCCAGCTGTCATGTTCTTCAGATAGAGAGAGTGAGAGTGAGAGAGAGAGCGAGAGAGAGAGAGAGAGAGAGATACAGCCACATACAGGCTTGTTTATTTGCATGGTCATTATGTAAGTATCTATATTTAATTCTAACATGTACCATATGTATTTATTTATAGTATATATATATATATATATATAACTGCAAGTTGTTAATGTGCACAAACACACTCAGACACACACCTGCAACCACCTGTCGCCCTTGCATCAGAAAGCATCATGGGCTTGGCACCGGATTTGACAGGGTGTCTGATCCAATCATCATGTTTGGCAGAGTCTGGGTGCAGTGTGATCCCGGTCACTGCTCCTCCTGCCAGAACGCGTCACGGTGCAGGAATCTCATGGAAAATGACCGCAAAGAAAAGTCTCCGTTCCTGCTGTCTCCGGCTTCTGTGAGGACATCAGGCGTTTTCACAGCAGAGCGGAACAGCAAGAACCTATTTTGTCGCTGTGCTCCGAGGGAAAGGCTCACGCTGCAAATGCAGCCACTGACAAGCAAAGATGAGTATGTGCACCGGTTATAGATAACACGACCCTTAATGAACCCTGTCTTTAAGAGCCCTTAACTTAGTAAGCACTTTTGCAGACATTTTCTCGAAATTTCACCCATTTCTGTCTCCAAACACGACACACTGAGGCCTTTATTTTCCATGAATGTTTTATCAAGGACTTTTGATCATGTCGGCTGAAGGTATGGTGTGGTGTTGGGATCGTGTCTCGCAAATAATGCAGTGTATCATTTTTTAAAAGTGGCATTAAAGTGAAACTCATTCTATTTACAAACACAGTGCCTTCCTGGATCAAGAAAAAAAGAGGAAAAAGGCATATTTTTCATGAAATTTCTTTAATTGCACTCATGGCTTTCCCTCGGCGTTACCTGCTGCAGCCGAGGCGAGGCGAGGCAGACGCACATCTGCTAGATTCAGCCGAGCTTTCGTCTCAGTCACAGCTGTTCCTGTCACCCCCGCCTTTCAAATGTAATAATGCTCCCATGCAAATACGCCCCTGCGAGAGGCTCGCATAACCGCATCACCAGCATCATCTCCAGCTGTCAGGGCTCAAGTGTGTGTGTGTGTGTGTGTGTGTGTTGATTGGCCGCCCACAGGGGGAAAGATGAGGGATGCGTGGTAAGGCTATCCCAAAACCGCAGTCAGATGAGACTCAGGCGTGTCTCACACACCAAACAGCAACATTTCAAACTCGCAAAGACCCGAAAAGCACAGCAGGGCACACAGGGGCCGAGGGCCAGACCATCCAAGGCATCAGGAAAGAGCATGAGACAAAGAGGAACGATTTCCCAGCCCTAACTCTTCGGAACGAGTGGAGCGACTGTCGGGAAAGAAGGGCTGAGATGCTTCATTATGAGCTGAATGTGATGAAAAGTTAGGAGTCGTTTTCTAGTTTCTCATTTCTGTGTTCGGTATCGCGGCGATGCTTTTGATTTTCCAACAGGAAAAAGAAAAAGTCACAATAATCTCCACGTGGAGTCTCCGTACCTCGGTGCACAAGTGGCAAAGGTCTGTGCATCTTTAATTACGATGGAAGAAAGCTCCAAAAAGGACTCAATTATTAAAGGATAAATGAAAAAGTAAAAAACGACAGTAAAAAAAAAAGACAATTGTAATTTTGTAATGATGTAATTACAATTCCAGCAAAAGTAATGAAAAATAAAAAGCCCCGCGTGGATAATAAGAACATGCAAGTGGCAAAAGCGGATACGTGACCTCGCTAATTGCAACCTTTCAAATATGGCTAGCTTGCTTTCGCCGTCGGCCACATTTACCAGACTAGCACTTTAATGCGAGTCCTGCTGAAATGACTATATTTACCGTGGAAGCTGAATATCCCGGGCACGGGACCCTCCCTGACGGATCGGGGCCTGTTACGGTGGAAAGGAAGATGAACTGGACTGATCAGGTTGCTTGTTAGCAGGATTGGAATAAAAAGGCTTGTCATTCCTGTGGCTCTCGTGCCATCCTTTCATCTCTGTCGCCATGTCCCACATGTTCATAACTCACCCAGCCTTGTCTCTGACAGCTGCTGCTGGGGTGGGGGGAATGGCTGCTGAAGGCATTAGGGTGACGGTGGGCACACTCCAACGGGACTGGGAGGGTGGGGGTCTCTCGCACTGCTAATGTGTAATTAGGAAGCATTTTGGAGCGCTGCCGTCCGGGCCTGAAATTAGCCGCCTTTTATTAATCAGGCAGAGAGGCACAAAGGCACGTCGGGTTCCCCTGTAATCTCCCGCAAAATGTTTTTCTTAATTACAGAGGGGAGAGAGGCAGCAGGGAAAGGGCTGGTGGGGAGCTCTAATGTGTGTGTGTGTGTGTGTGTGTGTGTGTGTGTGTGTGTGACTGTGTGTGTGTGTGTGTGTGTGTGTGTGTGTGTGTGTGTGAGGCTATGTTTTGTGGCTTCCTGGAAATGAACAAGTGCTGCTACCTGTGTTTGCTCGCTCCCTTATGACCCGCTGCCCGAGCGACAGATGCACTTCCAGGGGTTTTACGACCTTTAAGGAGTCAGCACGCAGTTATTTAAAACCCCTGCTGCCCAAATTACCTATCCGTACCCCGCCCACAAATGTGTTCTTCCATAGCAACCGTTGCCAGGTCTTTCCAAATGGTGGTATAAAGTGCTTTCTTTGCCTTTAATGTGTTGACGCGAAAGGCCTAAACTGCCGCAGGCTGAATGGGCCTGTATATGTGCTGCTTTTTGTGACATCACAAAAACAGCAGACTCCACATATGCTCAGTTTGGATGCGTAACATAAAACCAATCAACCTTTTTTCAACTAATCATATCTGAGAAATGAGGTTTCTGTTTTAAACACACCAGGCACACTGAATGAAGGTGTTACTGCCTGTCCAGTCTGGCAACGTGGGGCAGCAGTAGCCTAGCGTTTAGGGACTAGACCCCAGGTTTGGTAGGTCATTGGTTTGAATCCCAGTATCATTATGTTGCCCTGAGGTATCCTTGAGCAAGGTACCGCCCCCTTCACTGCTCCCCAAGGTGACTTATTAGTTGAAAAAGTAATAACATTACACTCTAAACACACCCCACATAGTAGCTACGCTAGGTTGGACAAGCTAGGTATGCTAGGTTGGACATATGACGTGTAGTCTTGGGTAAAGAAGGTGCAATTTTGGAGCGTCTGAGGGCGACGACTCTGAAACACCATCCAGGCTCATCACACTGCTGGGACTGTCTTAATTTGGGTACAATGTTAACGGAAGGAGAGTCATTTTGATTCATGGCCTGAAATCTCACAAGCAGCCCCCTTGACCCACGGTATTAACCTTTAGCAGAAAAGAAAAACACTCTCGGAAAACAATCTCGGAAAAGAGCAGCTTCCACCGGCGCTCCATGTGTGCATGCTGATGACCTCACGCTCCATGGAAAGAGCCGGAGAGAATTTTGGATGCTAAACAGGGCCGTGGACTTGCCTGGGGCGAGCAGGCACAACACAACTCCCACTGAGCTCGCACCCATATGGCAGTGAATTAGGCAAAGTGAAAACACACACACACACACACACACACACACACACACACACACACACACACACACACACACACAAGCAGCTAATGGCGGACATACATTACCTTTGTTGTTAGAGCTTTAGTCTCTGGAGTAAATAAGAATAACCCAACAAACAGGAACTGGAAGGGTTAAAATGATGGAACATCTCCGTGAGATCTCATTGGTTAGGCCTTCAGGAGCTGGACTAAAACCTTGCACGTTACATTAACAAACAACATCAAGAGAAATCAGCTTCAGATGTTCTAGTTCGTAGTGAACGGAGGGAAAATCTCACTTTCTGGAAGTCCTAGATGCATAACTGGCTGTAAAGTGTAACAAGGTTACGGTTAGTTCTAGACATGTCACTGACTGTACAGCCATAGTCTAAGCAGTTCTAGATATGTCTTTTACTGTAGAGCTTTAGTGTAATCAGCCTTTGGTCTGTTCTAGATATGTAATTGGCTGCCATGTAAGCAGCTGTAGATCAATTCTAATCTGTCACTAAATGTGAAGTCATAAAGTAAGCAGGTTCTAGATACATCACTGACTGAAAGGCCTTAAGCAGGTTTTTGAGGGTTGTTAAGATTGTTTGAAAAATTAACCTGGAATTCTTGTCCAACCTAACAACAGCAGCTCTGCGGAAAAAGCAAAAGCAGAGAAAAGATTGATGTCGAAAACATCTCAGTACCTTCAGTTAGTTCTAGATACATAAGTGACTAAAGCAGTCAGTTCTAGATATGCCAGTTCTAGATATGTAGAGCCATAGTTTAACTACGTTTCAGTTCGTTCTAGACATCCCTGACTGAAGAGCTGTGGTGCAACCACATTTGTGTCCGTTCAACACATTTTTTTCTACTCTTTTTTAAAAGTTCAATCATTTTAATTTTGGTTTAATTATGACTTCATTTCTGTTCTCTTTTATCTTTAAAAGTTTAATTTGTTCATTTTAATGACTGCAGGGTATGAAAGGCACTGTGTAAATAAATTTGCCTTTCAGATATGCCCCCGAACCACAGAGCTATAAGCAGGTCCGTTCTAAATAGCACTATTACGAATCTTAGCAGGTGTTGCTATGGCGATGAAATCTCAACAGAAACAAAACTCTTTTTAGACATCGATAATCCCAGTCATTCAAGAATCTTTTTACGGTGTCTTCGTTTTCGTCACATTTTCAGTAGAAAATACAACCCACTAGGAACTCCCTCGTCACTTATGACCCAAAGTTGAAACTGGACAGAAGATTCTCCTCAAGGGCCCCACTATGTTCAATAGGAAGGTTCTAGATCAGGTACCGCCTGCAGCAGCAAATTCAGCAAAAAACTAAAAGACTGAAGGACTGGATTTCTGCAGATTGCCTCATTAGACGCTCAGCCATTCATTCTGCCTCCTGACCTGCAGATGAGGTGGGTCAGGAAGAGGCCAGAACTTTTTTATTTCTATGGAAACAAAGGCGATGAAAAGGAGAAAATTATTAACAGCAAAGAACAGCAAGGGCCACTGACCCTCAAACACGAGGTCAGGAAGGGGTTACCTTTATTCAAAGATTAACCAATCAGAGCACGAGAGGAACGTCCGAGGGTCTTTTGAAGAGGACATGCACAAGACCTGTGTGTGTGTGTGTGTGTGTGTGTGTGTGTGTGTGTGTGTGTGTGTCTATAAAAGAAGCTTAAAATAATCAGTAATGTAGGCCCAAGAATCGAGGTGAGGCTTCCGATCAGAAAGCCTCCACTGTAGTGCAGCAACTGGTGAGAGGGATCCTCCAGGTGTGTGTGTGTGTGCATGTGTGTATGTGTGTGTGTGTGTGTGTGTGTGTGTGTGTGTGTGTGTATGTGTGTCTGACTGCAGGGCTCTGGGGACCTGAGCCGAATAAGTCGGGCCTGACGGAGCAGTGAAGCTGAAGTTTGACACCCAGCCTGTCTCTCTCATACACACACACACACACACACACACACACACACACACACACACACACACACTCACACACAGACTGTCACAAAGGTGATAGTGTCTCAGGTGGGGGTCGGCAGTGAAACCCCTCTCTGTGGATAAAGTACTGTGTTACTGTTTCACTGAGAGAATAAACTCTTTATTTGTGTGTGTGTGTGTGTGTGTGTGTGTCTGAGCTGAAGTGATGAAATTATTTTCTGAAAACCTGAGCTGAGTGATCAGAGCATGGATACGGGGGCAAATAGAGAAAAAAAAGAGAAAGAAAGAAAGAAAGAAAGATGCAAAGAGAGGGACAGACAGAAGAGAGAGAGAGAGGTAGAGCAAGAGAGTGAAAGAAAAAGTATAAAGGAAATGAGCCGAGAGGGAGAGGAGGATGAAATGAGAGCGAAGAGGGAGAGAAAGAGAGAGAGAGAGAGAGAGAAAGAGGGAGGGAAAAAAGAGAGAGAAGCTCAGGTGGTTTTGGAGGTTTCCAGGTCAGTCTTGCGTTCAGCTGAGTAGCGGTCAGTCCTCGGAACACCTACCTTCACTGAGAACACGACACTGCCAGAGGGAGAGAGAGAGAGAGAGACAGAGAGAGACAGCAGCATTTTATCATTCTGTGCCACTCACTCCGTCTCTCTCTCTCTCTCTCTCTCTCTCTCTCTCTCTCTCTCTCTCTCTCTCTCTCTTTCTGTCAAACATGCCATATGTCGCTGTCAGGAGGGGAGACCTGCGGGCTTATGGAGTGTGACAAGGCCATTCACACTCAGCTCCCACCACACAGTGTCTCTCTCTCTCACTCTGTGGCAGGCAGGAGGGACCACGTCCCCCACAGAGTGTGTGTGCGTGTGTATGAGTGTGTGTGCAGAAGAGTGAGGTTATAGGTGAGATTGAGGCAGCTGACTTGAACACGGGGAGACATTTGCAGTGTTTACCTGCACGCAAGAGCAGAACTTCTTCACGGTGCGATGCTGAACGAACGACTCTCGACTGTCGCGACAAGCAGACTAAATCAGAATTCACCTTTAAAGATGAGTCGATCAGATCATCATGGAGACTCCTTCACTGTGTTCCTCAACCTTGTTACCTCGCTCCATACTTATAATTTGCAAAAGCTGTAAAGTTTTCTTTATGTGAACCCCGGTTCCTGTAATATTCACCACCCAGGTTTCTAGAACCCAAGTCCTGAACTTTCTAAATTCTCCAGATCCAAAGTTCCTTGTATCAATGTTCTATATGCACAGGTACCACAGTTTTAAAATCTAGGCTTCCCTTGTTCCAGGTTATCTGCTTAATGGAGCCTAAAGGAACACATGTTGAAGATCCTGCATTTTCTTTATTATAAGTTTTTATAAGTCTCTCTTTTTCTGAATTGTCCCACAGTTCATGGTACCCTTACGTGATAGGGGCCTAGCGGTTAGGGAGTTGGCACCGCATTGGAAGATTGTGGGTTCGCTTCCCACCCCAGTGGGTTGCCCTGAGGTACCCTTGAGCAAGGTACCGTCCCCGTCACTGCTCCCCGGGTGCTTTCAATAGCTGCCCACTGCTGCACGTATGTGTATGGGTGAAATGCAGTGGACGAATTTCCCATTAGTGGGATTATAAATAAAGGATTATTAATCTTAAATCCTAGACTGTACTGCAAGTCTAGTTCCTAAATTCATAGTTCCAAGTACTTTACTACTTTTTTTTTTTTTTTTTTTAGTTCCCAATGTCTTCAAAACCTTTCCTAGTGTTCTACTCTTTAAATTTCTTAACTCTTAATTTCCCAGTTCTAAAGTTCCAAACTTTAGTTTTATAGTCCTCAAGACTCTAAATGTCCCACAGTTCATGGTACCCTTTTCTTAAGTGCTAGACTACAAGAACCCCTTTGCGCAGGCTCCCTCGTTACTGCGGTTCCCAAAATCCTGAAGTTCTTACATTACCAGGATTGTAAATCCCGCACTTCCCAAGTTCCTCTTACCCTCACGATGAAGCTTCTAAGTTGTCGATGTCGTTGTAAGTTTCCTGGAACCTAATTTAGCTCACTTTTCATTTTCATTCTTCATGTTTTCTGGACGCATTTTCACTGGTCTGCTCTTATGCTCCTGAGCTTTGGATGTTCTCATATGAAGCCCTCCTGACCACCACCATACTCGCCCTGATAAACCTTATGTGTTATGATTCAATTCAGTTAAGATAAGCTTGTCGTTGGGTTGCAGCAGCTGGTGTGCGCGGACTTAAGAGTTTTAAGCAGAGAGCAGGGAATTGATGTTATTTGAATGTGATGTGATTCGGTGCAATAACGGCCTGCCGGTGCTTTATTTAAGGGCCTAACCGAGTCAGTGCGCTATAATGGAGAGAGCGAGGCTTCTGAATTCTGTGCCACGGGGCCCCGGTGGAACAGTTTTCTGCTCATTACTGATCATCATCTCATTTCAAATCACCGCCTCACCTGCCACACACTCTAATCCAAGGTGACTCCCCGTCGCCGCCATGCATTTAACGGCTGGGGCTCGCTCTCTCACTCTCGTACACATTAATATAAATGACTGTAACTGACGCAGCCGAGGTCAAGTGGCTGGTAGATGGAGACTTGGTCCAACCGGGATTTTTTCTGCCGTTACCAGGTTACAAGTTCATTTCCCTGCCCACTAGACCGTCGCTGTGCCTGCTGCTTGGAGGTCTAGAGGAGCTAAACAGCATGCACTGTGAAAGGGTGGACGATGGGGGTAAATTATGCCGCGCCACGCTCCTCTGAGCTCGTGGCAAACATTGCTGGCACTCAGGGCACGGGGCAATTTGCATGCATGCAAGATTTACAGGAACGGACACCATTTTTTTGGTTTTTTTCTTGCAGCTTTGCATTTTACTTCCGCTTGTTAGTCAAGCCTGTGATGATACACCATGTACTTTGGAGATGTTCCCGCTATATCTTCTTCAGTGTCCATAACAGGACACGTGGAAATGCACTCTAGCAAAAACAACAGCATGCCGTGAAAATCTCATGCCAAAAATATCTCACTCAAGACTTAAAATCTCACTCCAGCGCTCTGAAAATCTCACCCAGACCCTGAGTTGCCAGTCCAGCCCTCTCTTGTGTCCTTATTTCAAGAGCAGAATTTGGAACCTTAAATGTAAAAAAAGTCTTTTTTAAATACGAATCCAGACAAATTAAGTACAAGGAGCTCTGGGGCGAAAAAAGCATCTAAAATCTGGGATATTTAAGTATTTTATTGCTGCGGGTTAGAAACATTGCAAAAAGAATTGCGTCAGATCACTATGGTTTCCAGAAAAGATTTGCTGCACTTATATTGCTTCAGTAAGATTCTAAAATAATGCAAGGTATCTGGGATTTCCTCCAAGGGGACCGTGGCAAGGCCAAGTGCTTGTTAAATCAGGCCCGGCAGGACTGTCCACTGTCTCCCATTTTTGTCGTGTCGCCCTAAACGAAGAAAAAGACTCCTCGCTCGCACCTCGCCATACGGATTCAACTCCAGCTTCTGATGTCTAATGCTGGCCAATTAACGGCTGGTCTGGAGCTTGCAGAGTGAGGACGGCCGCCTGAACTCCCAACAAATGAGCAATCAGGACGAGAGGAGCGGGAAACGGTGCGCATTTCCTCGACTGATGAAACTCACCCACGCCAAGAGAGCGAGAGCGAGAGAGAAAGCATCACCTGGACCGTTCTGAAAAACCAGAAGCTTGTAAAAGCTTTGGGAACAACAACAAAAAAAAAATACGGTGCATGATTTTTTCCCCCCTTTTTGCGCACTCGGAAGGGCTGTGGGAAATGATTGCTAATCTATGCAAAGAAGCAATCAGCAGCCGATGCATAATGCATGAGCGTAAAGAGGCGCCAATTCAGGGGCGCTTTCTGGTTATCAGATGCTATCAGGGATTCAGGCGACAAAGCGGGTACCTTGGCCGCCCTCATTACCGCGGAGGCCGAGAAAAGGCCTGCCGACCAGGACAGGAAGCGCGAGCAGGAAGGCGTGCGGGTCAGGACGTGCGTGTCCCTTCCAATAACAGCAACGGCGTACGTGGATTAAAACGGATCATTATAATGTTTGAATAATAATGAGCTTCATAATGAATTGTTTATTAGAACGGCTTAATTCCAAACTCACATCCTTTCAATTGGATTTTTTCGGAAAAACAGGAATCGAGGCCACATGGGAGCGGGTGCATATTCTTAGCACTGGATTAAAGCGTAGCCGAACGGTTAATCTGTTCTCACGTCCCATTCAGGTCTATTTATGTGTAATTGCGCGCATCTATTTTTAGGGAAAAAGAGGCCGTCGTCTTTATTCCCCGTTAAGTGCCGGAGCAATTACATTTGAATTTAGATTGCGTTTCGTAATCGGCGCGGCCTGAAAGAGTGCCGTCTGTCTTCCGCCGCCGGCGGAGGGGAAATAACATCATGACTGAACTGATTGATTTCTAATAAAACACAAACAGGGCCGCTTTTCCAGCGGGCGCCAACGTCTGTGAATAAAACAGCTGCTAAAGCGCCGAGAGATCCGAGCGAATTCGGACCGACATGGATGATTTAGGATCAGCGTTTCTGGTCTTTGCAAAATAACCCGAACAACTCCTCTGCGAATTAGACTTATTAAAGACTCTGGAAGTTGAATTCCATCGATTTTTCTGAAACCCTGCATGATTTGTTGCTTCAGATATGAATAAAGTCCTTTAGAGGCAGCACTGGCCTCATGTTTAGGGACCAGAATCAGAAGGTCTTGGATTCGAATACGAGTGCCTTTGAGCAAGGTACTGTCTTCGTCGCTGCTCCCCAGGCGCTGGATATGGCTGCTGTGATGTGACGTCAGAAGTTCTCATCTGCTCATGTTGGAGAGATACGGCACCAAAGAAAGTAAAATAGACTATTTTACCATCGTCACTATCCCATGTAAGCACTCAAATCCCATCTAAGACACGTAGAGCTTCACTGGTGGGCACCCAGTCCCAATGGAATGAGCTCAAACAAGTGAAATGAAAGTGACTAATAGCTATTGTGAAACACAGCACAACCCACAGTGAACCACAACTGAATGCTTCCTGCTTTTCACCCACACACACCGTGCAGCAGGGGGCAGCTATTTAAAGTGCCTGGGGAGCAGTGATGGGGATGGTACCTTGTTCAAGGGTACCTCAGGGCAACCTACTGATCCGTGACTCAAACCCACAACCTTCATATCCTGGGGCCTAATCCCTAACCACTAGGCCACCATTCAGGGAGCAGTGTTGGGAACAGAACCTTGTTCAAAGGTACCACAGGTCAACCTACTTGTTTGGGACAGGTCAACCCTACTTGTTTGGGACTCAATGGGCTGTGGTTGCAAACCACAGCCCATGTCATTAACGTTTACTAAAGAAACCTTTTAATTTGCTACAAGCTGCTCTTTGTTGATCATATTGCTAATATAGTGTTAGCTTCTCCAGGAGTCTGTTCTAATGGGCGTACCGTTCTGGCGGATACGAGTTCTACTAAACTTGCTAGCTTAAATGCGGAAAGCTGAGGCTTGTAGCGACTGTTCCAGTTACATTTTTTGGAAGGAGACCAGAGGCATAAAGGGAACAGCTCTGGTTTGATGCATTGTAACCATAGCAACTGCTGTACTGGAATGCTAATATCCAGTGCTAATTTATAGGTACAACAGGAGGCCCACATTGTGACGTTAACCGGAATAATAATAATTATGATCTATATTTATAGGCGGAATCACAACCCAACAGACTGCACAGCTACAGATCAGCTACTATCACCTGGTCATATGATTACTGCAGCTCCTGATTCTGACCTGGGTTCCCTCCTGGGTTCACTTGTCTAGTTTCTGTTCCAGTTTTACTGCTGTTTACTCTAAAACTAGTCTAGCAAGTGATTAGTCGTAGAAAAGTGATATTTCGCCCTCTGTTGGTCAAAATGAGCAAGGGCTGAGATGCCGGACATTGTTTCTGTCCTGTTTTCACAGGATTGTTGGAATGTTGAAATGGAATGTTTCTTGAGGCCACTCCTGTTGGGGACAGGCCACCAAACATGGGAAAACTGGGACGTCTGATCACCCAGTTTACATGTTTACATTTACAGCATTAAGCAGATGCTCTTATCCAGAATGACTTCCATTTCTTAAATACAGGGACAGTCCCCCTGGAGCAAGCTGTGGTTCAGGATTTTGCTCAGGAAACCAACGGTGGTGGAGCTGGAAGTGGGATTTGAACCCGCAACCACTTGGTCCAAAGGAGCTGTCCTAAACCTAGCCCACCATCACCCACATATGTTGCATTTTACAGTGAGCATTTCTCAAATTCATATCTTACCCACATCATCGACCAGCAGGAGGCCGAGCGAGAGGAGGCAGGGGGTGTGCACCAACATCTCTTTGAAAAGAGAGAGAAGTGCAGAGAATCTGTGGAATCTGAATCAATGTGTATCGAAAATCACTCACTTTGGTAACAACACTGCATAAGGTAGCAGGTAACTCTGCGTTTTTTTGTTACCAAAGCAAAGTTTTGAAAGCACTGCCCTCAGAAGACACAAGCTTTCATCTCCGGCTGACTCCTATCTCGCTAATTACTAAACGTCTGAGATGGTGTTTCGAAGAGGTTGTGATTCCTCAGAAGCATCAAAGACCGAGAGGGCAGAGCAGCACAGCCGATGGTCCACCGGAATATTAGATGCCTGATCTTTTACCTTGTGATCTTTTCCTGAAATTGAAATGCATGTCCTCTCTCACCACATCCATAAACCTCCTCTTTGTCCTTCCTCTTCTCCTCTTTCCTGGCAGCTCCATCCTCAACGTCCTTCTCCACGTCTCTCCTCTGGATGGTTCCAAACCAACACAGTCTCGCTTCTCTCACTTTGTCTGCAAACCTGAGCTGTCCCTCTTATACACTTATTTTTAATCCTGTCCATCCTCGTCCCTTCTGATCTTAGCATCTTTAACAATGACACCTCCAGCTCCTGTCTCCAGTCCATTTAACACAGTCTCACTACTGTCCTGCCTTTCTTTTCAGTCTTGCCAGTACCTGTCAGTCACAGATCGCTCCTGAAATATTCTGTGTCTAGGATATAGATGTCCTGCAGCTTATAAACACTAAAGTGTTCCCGAAGCCATAAAGAAAAGCTAATTCTGTGCAGATCTGGCGGTGTGTGATGTGCAGGAGGTGCTGATACTCTTGCTGAGAGACTCGAGGGAAGCCTGTGCGGAAATCAACGATGCCACTCAGGATGAGCCACCGGACGGAGGTCTCTGTTAAAGTGTCTGGATGGCATGTGAGCAGAAAGTGGACGCCACTTAAAGAGAATTAAGAGCACAAAGTGGTCTGATGTTCCAGAGTCTGTCTGCATCTGCTCGGCGATCTGCCACGATGGAGTGTATGAGGCTGTCACCCCTTGACCCCTCGCTCTGACTGCTGGCCCCTTTGAATAGGAGCTGGGTCCCCCGAGTGGTACAGGTCAGGGTCAGCAGGGTGTGTGTGTGTGTGTGTGTGTGTGTGTGTGTGTGTGTGTGTGAAACATTGCACGCCTGTGGGGTGAAGTGAAAGTGAAGGTCAGCTGACCTCATCTGGGAGGCAGAGAGTCTAGGAATCTGTGTCACACCAACACACTATTATGTGTGTGCGTGTGAAATACAGAGAGAGAAAGAGAGAGAGAGAGAGAGAGAGAGAGAGAGAGAGAGAGAGAGAGAGAAAGAAAGGTGGGTGAGAGACAGACAAAGAGAGAGAGAGAGACAAAGAGAGAGAGAGTGAGACAGAGAGAGAGAGACGGAGAGACAGAGAGTGAGACAGAGAGAGAGGGAGTGAGACAGAGAGAGAGAGAGTGACAGAGAGATAGAGAGAGAGAGACAGAGAGATAGAGAGGGAGAGAGAGAGGGGGAGAGGGAGAGAGACCTGGAGTCTGTGTTTTCAGTAAATTAGATCCACATAGTGTATGTGTGTGTGATTAATCTAGACACAAAAAGCTCTGAACACTGGGGTTATAAGCAGTAACGGGGAGTAAAATGAAATTGGTTACTGAGCTTGTGTTCAGGTGTCTGTACTGCTTCTTCCTTGCCCTCCCTGCATTTCACCCCAAATCTCCGTCCTTTCCTTCCATTCAGACTCTTTGCTCTGAAAACATCTGAGTTATATTTATTTTATTCACCGTCCCAAAATCTAGACCGTCTCTAAATGGGCACAAACACACAGTAAAGACGTCCCTCTGTGTGTCCATCGGTGCAGGACAGAGTGGAGGAGACGTGAGAGAGAGGACAGGGAGAGTGGACGGTGGAGTTCAGGGTGTGTTGAGTGTGATGTCCGTGACGGGAGAACTAGTAGAGACGTGGATGAAAGTGAAGCGGTGAAGTTAATGTTGATTATTTTCAGTAGATTGTTTTTATTGGAGTTGAAGTT
>CM029390.1:2968989-3200411 GCA_017165825.1 Hepsetus odoe | reverse complement strand
ACACACACACACACACACACACACACACACACACACACACACACACACACTCCAGTCACTGTTGTTTCCTTTTCTTTTCTCGCCGTTTGCTTTTCTTTTGGAGCTGGTTATTTTCTTTTAATCATTAAATTAGTTCTAGCACACCGGCATGTTCAGACATTTTTAATCCTTACACGCTGCTCAGATCAAATGTGAAATATTTTGGTGTAAAACAAGAACGAAATCACACTGAGACCGATAGGACTGAAATGCCATCTTTTTTTTTTTTCTAAAGTGACCCAAAAAAAACCCTTTTTTTTTGTCATTTTGTCATTCAGACCCAATAATTACGCAAAAGAACAAAAGAAACATTTTCATACATTGTTTCATTTTCAGGTTAATCTTGACCTGAAAGTATTAAATAAATTACATAATAACTGTAAAAAGTAAAATTAAAAAACTGCATTTGAAGTTGTTTAATGTGCGTATATACACTACTAAAATTAAAGGAACACATAAGATTTCGAATGGAAAAAGAATCCTGCTGGATCTCCATACTGATATGGAATGGGTGATGCATTAGGAACAAAAGGCCACATCATTTGATGAAAATGAAAATGATCAACATACAGAGGGCTTCATATAGTCACCAAAAAGTTTAAACTGAAAAGCTGGTGCGTCAGGTAAGTCTAATCTGCTGAAATGTCGTTGCAGCAACTCAAAATGATCCTCAGTAGTTTGTTTGGCCCCCATGTGCTGGTATGCATGCCTGACAATGTCTGGTCTCCTTAAGAGATGATTGATGGTGTCCTGGGGTATCTCCTCCCCGATCCTAACCAGGGCATCTCTGAGCTCATGGACAGTCTGAGGTGCAACCTGGCAGCATCGGATGGACCTAAACATGACGTCCCAGAGATGTTCTATTGGATTTAGGTCAGGCGAGTCTGGAGGCCAGCCAATGGTATCAATTATTTCATCCTCCAGGAACTGCCTGCATACTCTTGCCACATGAGGCTGGGCATTATCCTGCACCAGGAGGAACCCCGGACCCACTGCACCAGTGAAGGGACTAACAATGGGTCCAAGGATTTTGTTCCAATACCTAATGGCAGTCTGGGTGCCATCGTTTATCCTGTACAGGTCTGTACATCCCTCCATGGATCTGCCTCCCCAGACCAACACTTACCCACCACCAAACCAATCATACTGAACAATGTTGCAGCATAACCTTCACCGCGGTTTCTCCAGACCCTTTCACGTCTGTCACATGAGCTCAGAGTGAACCTGCTCTCATCTGTGAAAAGCACAGGGCGCCAGTGCCAGACCTGCCAACTTTGGTGTTCTCTGGCAAATGCCAGTCGAGCTCCACGGTGCCAGGCAGTGAGCACAGGGCCCACTAGAGGATGTCGGGCCCTCAGGCTATCCTCATGAAGTCTGTTTCTAATGGTTTTGTTAGAGAAATTCACACCAGTGGCCCACTGGAAGTCACTTTGTAGGGCTCTAGCAGTACTTATCCTGTTACTCCTTGCAAAAAGGAGCAAATACCGGTCCTGCTGATGAGTTAAGGACCTCCAATGGCCCTGTCCAGCTCTCCTAGAGCAACTGCCTGTCTCCTGGAATTTCCTCTATGTTCTTGAGACTGTGCTGGGAGACATAGCAAACCTTCTGGCAATGGCATGTATTGATGTACCATCCTGGTGGAGTTGGACTGCCTGTGCAACCTCTGTAGGCTCCCGGTATCTCCTCAAGCTACCAGTAGTGACACTGAGCCTAGTCAAATGCCTCCACCTGCAAAACCATTCCTGTTTTTGGGGTTGTCTAATTGCTGCCCCTTTAGAGCACCTTTAGAGCGCTGGACTTTTTATTCTCATTGTCAATGAGCAGAAACCATCTCACTGTTTCCTGATAAAGAAAAGGAGGAGAGAAATGAAGCAGTAGCTTTATTATGATTTATTATGATTTATTATCCAAAGGCCACTGGGCCTCTGTTTGACCCTCATCTGGGAGCAGAACCCACATGATAATGTTGAAGCTGAAACTCTGTGACATCATAAAGGATGCTATAGACATCGAAGAGAACGCCAGCTCGTCTCAGGCTTTGCTGCTGCGATGTCCCATTGGACGACTTGGACACAGAAAAGAGAGAGGAGAATAGAACCAATGAAAGGAAGAAAAAGAGAAAGAAAACATCTATGTGGAGGTGAACACAGTGAGGATCTGGAGACAAATCTCCTCCAACATCAAGCGAAAGAGGAGGAATTGGCAGAATCCTAGATGTGCCTATGGTTCTCATTGCCAGCAGTCTCAGCACTCCATCAGTTGAGACACTGGAAAACGAAAACACTCACCTCCAGGAGGCCCTGGACATGATGTTGGAGGAGATAGAAGCCATGAGGACAAAAGCTTCTGAGTGAGTAAATTATTAAATTTTAATATAAATCATAGTAGAAAGTAAATAATTCATCATTATTATTGAGCAATTTGTAGTAAATCCTGAACAATTTACAGCAGAAGCTAAAGGAGAGAGAAAATTTTAAAATAAAATACAAAATACAACAATTGTACAGTACACTATTTTTTAATCCTGAAAGAATATTAATACAGCAGAGGCAAGTGTAAATAATAATTGTATTATTTACACTATAATAAAATAACAATTATTATTATTATTATTATTATTATTATTATTATCCTGGTATTGTGATTATTCTGCGATTTGACTTCCAAAAACAAAACACACTGGTGAATGAAAAATAAAATGTAATACATGGAAAATGTAAAACATCTTGACAAAGCAGAGCCTGAAAGGGTTGAAAAGCAGCCAAAGGACATCAACTCTTGTTGGACTGAACAGCTCAATTAATAAAAATACTCAGTAACAGTGACCTGAAGCTCTGATTGGTCAAATATTCATAGTGAATACAGAATAACTCATGGTAGATTCAGCATAATTCATAGTGGAAGCTGAAAAATTAATAGTAGAGACTGAAAGTAAATACTCTGTAAATCATAGTGAACATTGAACAATTCATAGCAGTTGCTGAATAAGGCATAGTGTATACTATATAATGTAAAGCACATGCTAAATAATAAATACTGGATAATGATTAGTACATAGTAGACACTGAAAAATTCATAATGGATACCCAGCAGTAGCTATTAAATCATTCATATTGGATAATAATCAAGTTAAGTTATTAATCAATACACAGAAGATAATATACCTACAGGGTATATTATATAATTCATAGCGGATATTATATAATTCATAATGGATAAAGTATTTTACTCTTCATTGTGAATATTTCATAGTATCATCAGTGTGGAGAAGATATCTGTGATATTTATTCATCTTGAAGGAAGATACCAAAACAGAGCTGGAGAAGCTGAGGTCCAGCCCACTGAGCACATGATGCTCTTCAACCTGCTTGATGACGAGGTGACCATCAGCCAACCTCTGGGTGAGAAATGAAAACAAATGTGAACGATGTTGAAGGTCAATCAGCTGAACATCTCCATGAACATTCACTCACCAGCAACACATCACACTCCATAACTTCTCCCTGTGTGTTCTCTCTCGCCACAAACACTGAACATGATCAAGACATTGAATGACATTTGAATGGAAATTTGGTTCTAATTGCAGATCAGCAGATGAGAAGTGAGGCCGAGGCCATTGCTAACCTCATGGCCATTTGTACTGATGACCCTGAACCAGTCAGGACAGCTCAAGGTGAGGAAAGAAAATCTTCTTCTTCTTTTTCTTTCGGCTGCTCCCGTTTAGGGGTCGCCACAGCGGATCAACTGTCTCCATTTCTTCCTGTCTTTTGCATCTTCCTGCTTCAAACCGACCACCTGCATGTCCTCTCCCACCACATCCATAAACCTCCTCTTTGGTCTTCCTCTTCTCCTCTTTCCTGGCAGCTCCATCTTCAACATCCTCCTCCCAGTATAATCCTCGTCTCTCCTCTGCACATGTCCAAACCAACGTAACCTTGCTTCTCTAACTTTGTCTCCCAGACGTCTAACCTGAGCTGTCCCTCTAATATACTCATTTCTAATCCTGTCCATCCTCGTCACACCCAATGAAAATGTCAGCATCTTTAACTCTGACACCTCCAGCTCCGCCTCCTGCCTTTTTGTCAGTGCCACCGTCTCCAACCCATACAACATAGCTGGTCTCACTACTGTCCTGTAAACCTTCCCTTTTACTCTAGCTGGTACGCGTCTGTCACAAATCACTCCAGCCACTCTTCTCCACCCATTCCAACCAGCCTGCACTCTCTTCATCACCTCTCTTCCACACTCGCCATTACACTGAACTGTTGATCCCAAGTATTTAAACTCCTCCACCTTTGTTACCTCCACTCCCTGCATCCTAACCACGCCACTTTCCTCCCTTTCATTCACACTCATGTATTCTGTCTTTGCCCTACTCACTTTCATTCCTCTCCTCTCAAGAGCATATCTCCATTTCTCCAGGTTCTCCTCAAGCTGCTCCCTACTCTCACTACAAATCACAATATCATCAGCAAACATCATCGTCCACGGAGACTCCTGTCTAACCTCGTCCATCAACCTGTCCATTACTATTGCAAACAAGAATGGGCTCAGTGCTGATCCTTGATGTAATCCAACATCTACCTTAAATGCATCCGTCACTCCCACTGCAGATCTCACCACTGTTACACTGTCATCATACATATCCTGAACTACTCTCATATACTTCTCTGTAACACCAGACTTCCTCATACAAAACCACAACTCCTCTCTAGGCACCCTGTCATATGCTTTCTCCAAATCCACAAAGGCACAATGCAGCTCCTTCTGACCTTCTCTGTACTTCTCCATCAACACCCTCAGAGCAAACATTGCATCTGTGGTGCACTTTCTCGGCATAAAACCATACTGCTGTTCACTGATCCTCACCTCTTTTCTTAACCGAGCTTCAACTACTCTTTCCCATAACTTCATGGTGTGGCTGATCAACTTTATCCCTCTATAGTTACTACAAGGCGAGGAAAGAAAATAAAGAACTGATAATGTGAGACCAACACTGATGGAGATCTGACTGTGTTTACTGTTGTGAAAACAGAATAAAATGATGCTCAACTGAAGCTGAGGCTGAGGCCATTGAGAGTGTCATGAATGTCTTGCTGGATCAGTACGATGACCTGCCAGTGGATGAGTGAGTGAGTGAAAGAGAGCAAAACATGGAGAAACTAATTATTGTTGTAATAGAGCTCCGGAAGCTGCAACCAACTGCAGCTGAGACCAAATCAGAGCCAACAACGGTCATTTTGGACCTTTCAGACAGCCCTGCAACCACACCTGAAGGTGAGTAGAACCCATAGACACATTTAACTTCATGATCTGTGCTACTTTACAACACGTTCATATTAATGCTGTTATTAAAGCAGAACAGCAGCTGCATATAGAGAGCCATGCTGTGGTTCGAGTGCTCCTGGGCATCCTCATAGATGATGTCATCGCAGCTGCTGATCAGTGTCTGAGTGAGTACAGGAACTGAACAGCAGACACCATTCGGACATTTACATATCAATGAATAAAAAGTATCAAACAATAAACAATAAACAATATTTGTTGATGGTGTAATAGAGGCCCAAAAGGTAGCACAGCATTGGGACTGACCATTGTTGGTGCGGACGGCCTGACAACCACACCTGATTTCAATTTCAATTTATTCTTGTATAGCGCCTTTTACAACAAAGTTGCCCCAAGGCACTTTACATTGAAGGTCGATGATGGAACAGGTTACAGTAATAGATGTTAAAGCCGGACGACTACGGAGGAGAGGAACCAAAAACTCCACTATGTGGAGAAAAAAAAACCTCTGAGGGTCCAAGGTCAACCGGCTACCCAACCCCCTTGGGTATACTAACAGTATAAAGTTAGTTAGGTTTTAGACTCCAGGATCAGTGAGGAGTCCCAAGTTTCTTCCAGGTACCGATGAGCCGCCAGGGTCCCTTTGGCGCATCAGATGCATGACACAGACCAGATGGTAGCTCGGCATTGGACTCAGGTGATGACCACAGCGGGCCCACCCGGACATGTGGGGAGAGAAATGGAATGAGGGGGTCAGTAATGAGCAGGATCCAGTAGTGATAAACACAGAAATGAAACAACAGTGCGATGGCATGTACAGCAGCACCAGCGACATTAGTAATGGTGCACTATGGTGATTGGTGCGGGTAAGCTAAACTAAAGAAGTAAGTCTTCAGCCGTGATTTAAAGACTGAGACTGAATCAACATCCTGTTCAGAAGCAGGCAAGCTGTTCCACAATCTAGGTGCCCTGTAACTGAAAGCTCGTGCTCCTATACATTTATTTATGCGAGGGACAATTAGAAGATCTTTATTCTGGGATCTAAGTGGGCGGTTAGGTGTATAGGTATTAAGCAGTTCGGTTAGGTATATTGGGGCAAGACCTTTAAGTGCCTTGTAGGTTAAGAGGAGGACCTTGAAGTCAGCCCTGTACCTAACAGGAAGCCAGTGAAGCGAGGAGAGTATGGGAGTTATGTGGTCGTACTTCCTGCTCCTGCTAACAATCCTAGCGGCTGTGTTCTGAATGCGCTGTAGGGTGCATAATGTGCCCTGAGAGCTTCCAGAAAGTAGGGCATTACAGTAATCTAATCTACTGTATACAAATGCATGTACTACTTTTGCCGTGTCTTCCATTGACAGAAAGCACTGTAGTTTGGCAATGTTCCAAAGGTGCAGGAAGCATGTCTTCGCAACTGCATTAACATGGGGATTAAATGAAAGATTTGAATCGAAAATAACACCAAGGTTACGTGCCAGAGTACTAACTGAAAACTTCAACCCTGCATCCCGGATATGCGAAATGAAGTTGGCCCTGTCTACATCGCTACTACAAAACAAGAGCAGCTCAGTTTTTTCGGGGTTTAGTGAGAGGAAGTTGTTATTCATCCAATCCCTAATATCACTGAGGCAGCTAATTAAGGTGCCAGTTGATGCTTTATCACATGATTTAAAAGATAAGTATAGCTGAGTGTCATCAGCGTAAGAGTGGTAACTAACATTATGCTTCCGTATAATAGTGCTTAGTGGGAGCATGTAGAGGGAGAAGAGCACTGGGCCCAACACCGACCCTTGTGGGACTCCATAGTTAACTAGTGACATAGGTGAGGGGGTGCCATAATCATCCATTTGGATGAAGTAGTAACGGTTTGTAAGATAGGAGTTGAACCATTTAAGGGCTGTTCCGCTAATGCCGACAGTGGAGTGAAGCCTATTTACTAAAATGGAGTGATCTACCGTGTCGAACGCAGCACTAAGATCTAAGAGAACAAGATCAGTGATGTTTCCTGCATCACTCGAGACCATTATATCATTCACCACTCTAGTTAGAGCAGTGTCTGTGCTATGGCCATGCCGGAAGCCTGATTGGAATTTATCTAAGAGGTTATGCGTGTCTAGATATGACTGCAGTTGTCTCGCAACTAATTTTTCTAGAATCTTCGAGAGAAACGGGACATTAGAGATAGGTCTGTGGTCTAACCACTGCTGTTTTAAACTGATTGGGTACTACACCTGAGGTCAAGGATGCATTCATGATATCAAGTATAGGTGTTGATAGTACTCCTAAGGATTCCTTCAGGAGCTTGGTTGGAATGGGATCTAACCGACAGGTTGTGGACTTTGCCGTGGTTATAACGGAAATTAGCTCAGAGTTATCAATGAGATTAAAATCACTAAAATATTGTGAGCACTGTTCTGGTAGTGGATTAATTTGAGGGCTAATAGGGCACATTTGGAGCCTAATGTTGTTAATTTTATCTTTAAAAAACTTAAGAAACCTATCGTTAGTAATACTACATGCTGGCCTTTTATCAGTTATGTCTGTTAGCTGAGCTAGTGTCTGAAATAAATAGCGGGGGTTATGCTTGTTGTTTTCAATAAGCTTTGAATAGTACTCAGTGCGAGCACTATATAGAGCTTTCTTATATTGTTTTAGTTTAGCAGACCATAGAGCCTGAGAGGCTTATGATGGTGATGCTGATGGTGAGCAGAACCCATAAAACATGTTTAACATCATGATATGAGTTAGTTTGCCTGATACTCCTATTAATGCTAATTTTAAAAAAGGAGTTCAGCTACAGAAGGAGGCTGACACTACATTTGTCATGGAGCTCCTGGACACGATCCTGGAAGATGTTCAGAGAGCTCATGAACAGTGTCTGGGTGAGTAAATTGCATGAAAACAGCAAACAGCTGCACAAGTGAAGATTTTTTTAAATACTTGATCATTTATTCAATCATTTTTATTAATAAATCTATTTTAAACTCTCTAAAGACACAACAATCACTACAGTTTCTGGAGCACAGACTGACACCAGGGGAGATCCAGAGCTCCAGACTGTTGCTGTGTCTCCAGATCAACACCATGTGACCCCTCCTGATGCATCTAATGCATCACCAGATGAGTAGACTTCAAATAAACATTTACAGTCACTAATGCAAGTCCATCCACTTTTTCAAACAATCTAAAGCACTGAGGAGCTGCACTTACCCCACTGCTCCTGGAAAAATTCTTCCTGGAAAGGTTTCTATCTGATTTAACAAATTTTTTCTTACTGTTCAAACAGCTCTAGTTGATGCCGACCTCCCCCTGGTAAAAAAGAAGACCAGGAGAGGAACAGGGGTAAAGGTCGTAAAATCAACTATAAGAAAGACAAAACACCATCAATGGAAATTATATCGGATCCTCCTGAGAAAGGAGAACAGGTATGGTCTTATGTTGGGTTCTAAACTTTGGAACTATGTGAGGAGCATTTATTCATGCATTTATTTGTTATTTATCTGTAGATTTATTTAAGATCTCCAACTGGAGGAGAACCCTGTCCACCTCAAGATCACCAGAGGACAGGGAGAGTGATGGAGAAGAAGGGAAAGACTGAGGACGGCGGACAGATATGAGGGTTTCATTTTAGGCCAGGTTATGGTCCCTGAATAACAGAACCTTCAGTTCTAGGTTTGGTCTTCTGAAGCAAGTTTAGACATTTCAGTTCATTCATTCATTTACAGTCAGAGAGACGACATCATGGAGGAAGTGGAAGGTGTGTGAGAGAGTGGAGAGGAAGTATATATATATTATATTTGGCAGCGAGATGAGTTTGGGCTGTGAACCCTGGACCACCTGCAGACCTGGGGACTCATCTAATTATCCTCAACCCTCAGCCACACCCCCAACCACACCTCTAACCACACAAAACCAAAAGAAGTATTTTGTCGTGGTTTACTAGATATTGTGATGTTTGCTCACAGTGACCAATCAGATTCATGTCTGTGGATAACTGAAGAAATATGTTTTTATTTGGTGGAGAAAGACAGTATTTGGTGGATAATTTTAGCTTTATTAGATTTTGAACATGCAGTGGAGCAAGTTGATGTTTGGTGGAGAATTTTAGGTTTTGGTGGTGAATGATGGAACCCAGCCACTAGGGATGCACAGGCCAGTGTATTTCTTCATGCCGGTCCCAAGCCCAGGTAAATGGGGAAGGTTACGTCATGAAGTGCATCTGGTGTAAAACTTTTGCCAAATCAATATGTGGACAACAAAACAGACATCCATATCAGATCGGTCAAGGCCGGGGTTAACAACGACCGCCACCATTGCTGTTAGCCTACAGGGTGCTGATGGTAGTTGAGCATCTATTGGCCAGTGGCGAAGAAGACGAAGAGGAGGAAGGCATGGCCAGAGGCAGGAGGACAGAAGGAAGTGGTGAAGAGAGGTAGTGAGGGTAGGAACTTTGAATGTTGGTAGCATGGCTGGTAAAGGTAGAGAATTAGGGGATATGATGGAGAGAAGGAAGGTTGATATTTTGTGTATGAGAGGCTAGATGGAAGGGTAGTAAGATCAGGTGTATTGGAGGAGGGTTTAAATTTTTTTACCATGGTGTGGATGGAAGGAGGAATGGGGGAGGTGTAATCCTGAAAAGTGAAAGTGACAACCCTTGTCATTGCGAGGTCACAGCACAGCAGGCAGTGAACCACAAAGAAATTGGACCCATTTCATTTGGGTTAAACATTCATTTAACCCATGCAGCAGTGGGCAGCTACTGAAAGTGCCCAGGGAGCAGTGACAGTACCTTGAGCAAGGGTACCTCAGGGCAACCTAGTAGAGAGGGGAATTGAACCCACTATCTTCTAATGCTAGGGCAACTCTCTAACCACTAGGCCACTGCTGCCCCAAAGCTTTCTGTATTATTATTCTTACTTACCTCAAAGTGAGAGTAAATGTTCTTAACTTTGATGTCAGAATTTAAGGCCCCAGTGAGAATTGAACTCACAACCCCTGGTTTACTAGACCAGCGCTCTATCCTCTGAGCTATGGAGCTGACCTCCCGCCCGGGGAGCAGTGACGGCAGAGTATGTGAGATTAAAAAAGTGTCAGATAGGGTGATGAGTTTGAAGCTAGACTTTGAAGGTGTGATAATGAATGTTGTTAGTAGTTATGAGGAGAATGAGAGAGAGAGAATGATGATGTGAGGATAGTGAACCAGAAAGTGCAGCAATTAAGCAAGATGGAAGTAAAGGCAGCAATGAAGAGGATGAAGAATGAAAAGGCTGTTGGTCTGGATGACATACCGGTAGAGACATGGAGGTGTTTAGGGGAGATGGCAGTGGAGTTTCTGACCAAGTTTCTGAGTTTCTTGTTTAACACAATATTGGAAGGTGAGAGGAGCCTGAGGAGTGGAGATGAAGTGTACTGGTACCAATTTTCAGGAATAAGGGTGATGCACAGAGCTGTAGTAACTATTGCAGGATAACACTGACCAGCCACAGCCTGAAGTTCTGGGAAAGAGTAGTGGAAACAGGTTATGAAAGGTGAGGATTAGTGAACAGCCGTATATGGTTTCATGCCGCGATAGAGCACTGCAGATGCAATGTTTGCTCTGAGGGTATTGATGGAAAAGTACAGAGAAGGTCAGAAGGAGTTGCGTTGTGCCTTTGTGGACTTTGAGAAAGCATGTGACAGGGTGCCTAGGGAGGTGATGTGGTTTTGTATGAGGAAGTCAGGTGTTACAGAGAAGTATGTGAGAGCAGTTCAGGATATGTATGAGAACAGTGTGACAGTGATGAGATCTGCAGTGGGAGTGATGGATGCATTTAAGGTAGAGGTTGGATTACATCTAGGATCAGCGCTGAGCCCATTCTTGCAATAGTAATGGACAGGTTGACGGACAAGGTTAGACAGGATAATGATGTTTGCAGATGGTATTATGATCTGCAGCGAGAGTAGGGAGCAACTCGAGGAGAAAAGTATAGATGGAGATATGCTCTAGAGACAAGAGGGATGAATGTGAGTTAGACAAAGAAGAATACATGAGTGTGAATGAAAGGGAGGAAAGTGGAGTGGTTAGGATGCAGGGAGTTGAGGTGACAAAGGTGGAGGAGTTTAAATACTTGGGATCAACAGTACAGTGTAACAGCGAGTGTGGAAGAGAGGAGAAGAAGAGAGTGCAGACAGGTTGAAATGCATGGAGAAGAGTGTTTGAAGTGATTTGTGACAGATGGGTACCAACGAGAGTAAAAGGGAAGGTTTACAAGGCAGTACTGAGACCAGCAAAGTTGTACAGGTTGGAGACAGCTGGAGGAGCTTGAGGTGTCAGAGTTAAAGATGCTGAGACTTTTGGGTCTGATAAGGATGGACAGGATTAGGAATGAGTTTTAAAAAGTTAGAGAAGCAAGGTTGCATTGGTTTGGACATGTCCAGAGAAGAGGCGAGGATTATATTGGAGGGAGGTTGTTGAAGATGGAGCTTTCAGGAAAGAGGAGAAGAGGAAGACCAAAGAGGAGGTTCATAGAGGTTGTGAGAGAAGACATACAGGTGGTCGGTTTGAAGGAGGAAGATGCAGAGGACCAGAAGAAATGGAGACGGTTGATCCACTGTGGCGACCCCTAAACAGGAGCAACCAATAGAATAATAAGAAGCCGAGGCTGAGGCCATTTTGTGCATCATGAATGTCCTGCTGGTTCAGAATGATGACCTGCCAGTGGAGGAATCCCTGAGTGAGTGAAAGAGAGCAAAATGGAGAAACGACTGATGTTCAGTTCATGAAAAAAGCAGGATTTTAATGTAATCTTCATTAATTTCTCAAAAATATTCCAGAAAACGACACTGAGGCCTGGAGATTAGTCATCTCAGAGCT
Organism: Hepsetus odoe; assembly: GCA_017165825.1. NCBI lineage: Eukaryota > Metazoa > Chordata > Actinopteri > Characiformes > Hepsetidae > Hepsetus > Hepsetus odoe. Next base: position 3,188,236 of record CM029390.1, on the reverse strand, counting down.
AATCACCCTGGAGGTGACCTTTGGGGACGTCTAGAGAACTCATGATCAGAGTTTGGGTGAGTAATGAATTGACTAAAAATAACAAGTTGTTGAAAGTCTAATTATCTGTTATTGGAAGTTGTTACTAAAGTGTTGCGAGGTGGATGTAAACATGAAAGTTGTTGTGTAATCCTAGGTCTGATTATAGGGTGTAACTTTTTGGTTGCTAAGGTGTCGCTAACCTGTTGTGTTATCCTAGGTGAATAATAGGGTGTAATGTTTTGGTTTCTAAGGTGTTGCTATGCAGCTATGTTATCCCAGATAGCTGCTGGATAAATGGCTCAATTATAATCCTCTAATTTTTAAATGTACTTTACATTATGTGCGAGTTCTTAAAGCATCAATAATTACTGCACATCCAAAATGAACAAGTTTTAATGGAAAATTTGAATTAATGTTGTAATAGAGCTCCAGAAGCTGCAACCAACTGCAGCTGAGGCCAAAGCAGAGCTAACAACGGTCATTTTGGACCTTTCAGACAGCCCTGCAACCACACCTGAAGATGAGTAGAACCCATAGACACATTTAGCTTCATGATCTATGTTACTTTACAACACGTTCATATTATTGCTGTTATTAAAGCAGAACAGCAGCTGCATACAGATAGCAAAGCTGTGGTTCGAGTGCTCCTGGACATCCTCATAGATGATGTCATCACAGCTGCTGATCAGTGTCTGAGTGAGTACAGGAACTGAACAGCAGACACCATTCGGACATTTACATATCAATGGATAAAAACTTAGAATGTCTTAAAGCATTAATAATTCCCTCATATCTCTCCAAAAAACAAGTTTTAATGGACAATATTTGTTGACGCTGCAACAGAGGCCAAAACAATAGCCCCTGCTTGAAGCAGACCTGACCATGGCTGACATTTACATTTGCGGAATTTAGCAGATGCTGTTATCCAGAGCAACTTCCATGTCCTGATTACAGGGACAGTCCCCCTGGAGACACTCAGGGTTAAGGGTCTTGCTCATGGACTCAGTGGTGGTAGTGCTAGAGGTGGGATTCGAACCTGGATTCTTGAGCTATTGGTTCATAGGCAAGTACCCTACCACTAGACCACCTCGACACAAACAACCTGACAACCACACCTGAAGGTGAGCAGAATCCATAAAACATGTTTAACATCATGATGTGAGTTAGTTTGCCAGATACTCCTATTAATACTGATAGTAAAACAGGAGATCAGCTACAGAAGGAGGCCATGGAGCCTGCTGGACATGATCCTTGAACTGCCCTGTACCTGCAATAAGCACAATTCATCCTAAAGCCACCCTTCCCTACGCCACTCGTTTATGTCCAGAGTGCCTGGATGAGTAAATAGCATGAAAACAGCAAACAGCTGGACAAGTGAAGATTTTTATCAATACTTCAAGTCAAGTCGCTTTATATTGTCATTTTAACCACATACACAGTACATAGTGAAAGTGACAACCCTTGTCATTGCAAAGTCACAGCACAGCACACAGTGAACCACAATGAAATGTGCAAACCCACGCAAACACCATGCAGCAGTGGGCAGCTATTGAAAGCTGCCCGGGGAGCAGTGCTCAAGGGTACTTCAGGGCAACCTACTGGAGAGGGAATCGAACCCAAAATCTTCCGCTGCAGAGGCAACTCCCTAACCACTAGGCCACCACCACAGCAACCAGCTCAGCGACCATCTCTTTAGTATTGTCGCCCTTCAGAGACAGGTTGTTGACTCTACACCAGTCCGTCAGCTGTTGTATCTCCTCTCTCTACACCGCCTCATCCCAACACTGATCAGACCCACCACGGTTGTATCATCAGTGAATTTGATGATGTGGTTTGAGCTGTGCTTGGCTGCACAGTCGTGGGTCATCAGTGTGAACAGCAGTGGGCTGAGCCCACAGCCCTGGGGGGCTCCTGTGCTCAGTGTGATGGTATTGGAGGTGCTGCTACTGATCCTGACTGACTGGGGTGACTGAGGTGTTCAGGCCCAGCAGCCTCAGCTTCTCACTCAGATGCTGAGGGATGATGGTGTTGAATGCTGAACTGTAATCGATGAACAGCATTCTGATGTAACTGTCCTTTCTGTCCAGATGAGAAACGGCCAGATGGAGGGTGGTGGAGATTGCATCGTCCGTTGAGCGGTTGGGATGATACGCAAACTGCAGGGGATCCAGTGAGGAAGGTATTTGAGTCTTGATGTGCCTCATGACCGGCCTCTCGAAGCACTTCATGATGATAGGTGTGAGTGCCATGGGACAATAGTCATTTAGGCAGGAGAAAGATGATTTCTTTGGCACCGGGATGATGCTGGTGGTCTTGAAGCACCTTGGAACAACAGTGGTGCTCAGAGATGTTGAAGATGTTGGTGAGAACATCTGCCAGCTGTCCTGACTAAAAAGGACCAATCGTGACTAAAAAGGACAGATCAAGGGGTTTTACAAACACGAGAGCACCCTGTGTAACTGGTGACCCCCCCACACCACCCTCAACAAACCTGAATTTACTGGTCTGTTCAGGCCACATTTGTCCCAGAGTTTTAGCTGCTGCGTTCTGGACTAACTGGAGTTTATGAAGCTTTTGCTTGAACATCCTGACAGCAGGGCATTACAGTAGTCTATTCTTGAGGTGATTAAAGTGTGTATCAGTATTTCTGCATCATGTAGTATGAGTGCGCTTCTAAGTTTAGCAATGTTTCTAAGGTGGAGGAAAGCTATTTACTGATGTTTCCAATGTGTGTGAGATAGATCCAAGTCAGTTGTGACGCCCAGGCTTCTTTGCTTCTATGTGAGTGTAGATATTGTGTTGAAAAGAAATCTAGGAATTATTCAAATGTTTTTTATTGAAATAATTTTTATTGGACTCTATTAAAGTGGACAGGTAGGCAGAGCGTGCAAATGTAAGTGCCCTCTTATATTGTAAGAAACTTTCAGTCCAGGCAGAGTGGAATTATTCAAATTTTGTCAGCTGTCATTTACATTCTTGTTTCCGCATCTTTTGCTTTAGAGCTCATGTTTGGTTAGTGTACCATGGAGCGAGCTTTGTTTATCAAATTCTTTTATGTTTTAATGGCACTACATTGTCTAACATGGAACAAAATATGTTCTCTAGATGTACAGTAAGATAATCCAGCTTTTTTGGACCAGATGGTGAACTAATAAGCATTGATAAGTCTGGAAGATTTTCGATAAAACTCTGAGCTGTGGAGCATGTTATTCAAGTGATCTGAGATTACTACTGACTGGGGAATAATGGCTATATTGTCAACTTGGACACCATATTGGACACTATTGGACACTATATTGTCAATTTAGTATTGACTAAGGATCAAGTCTAAAGTATGACTATGACAATGAGTGGGACCCATTACATTCTGGACAAAAACCATAGTGTTAAGGATGGATGTGAAAGCTAATTTTTGTGAGTCTTGCTCTTGCTCTACATGGATATTAAAGTCTCCAACAATTATAACTTTATTTTTATAAACTGCTAGGCTTGCTAGAAAATCGCTGAACTCCTTTAGGAACAGCGTGTAGGGTTCTGGTGGCCTATAGATGGTAATCATTGAAAAGGCTGTCTTTTTTGCATTTGGGTTAGTTATGTTGTGATAAAGGGTTTCAAAAGAAGTTCAAACCTGTTCTCTGACTGAACACTATGGTGTTTTTATGTATAACTGTTATACATACAGAACCGTGCAAAAGTTTTAGGCAGGTGTGGAAAAAATGCTTTCAGAAATATAAATAATGATAGTTTATTTTTATCAATTTACAAAATGCAAAGTGAGTGAACAAAAGAAAAATCTAAGTCAGATCAATATTTGGTGTTTCTACCTTTTGCTTTCAAACCAGCATCAGTTCTTCTGGCCCCCACAGAGCCCTGATCTCAACATCATCCAGTGTGTCTGGATTACATGAAGAGACAGAAGGATGTGAGGAAGCCTACATCCACAGAAGATCTGGGGTTAGTTCTCCAAGATGTTTGGAGCAACCTACCGGCAGAGTTCCTTCAAAAACTGTGTGCAAGTGTACCTAGAAGAATTGATGCTGTTTTGAAGGCAAAGGGTGGTCACACCAAATATTGATTTGATTTAGATTCTCTTTTGTTCATTCACTGCATTTTATTGATTGATGAAAATAGATGATGAACACTTCCATTTCTGAAAGCATTCTTTGTTTACAGCATTTTTTCCCACACCTGCCTAAAACTTTTGCACAGTACTGTATATAGTGTCTCCAGGTTCAGGGTTGGGACGCTGAGTTACACTTTATCTAAATCAGTGTCTTTTCTTGAACTAGAAACCAGTATGGCAGGTTGCTCTGCCTCCCTTCTTTCTAAAATCACTCAGGTTATCTCTCATTAAAATAAAAGGTACAGTTTCAAACTGCAGACTCAGTTCTATCAGTACAGAAAAGAAATAATACATAATGTATTTAACCATGTAATTAATTATGTAATGAGTAATGAGTGTTTGAAGCCTGGAGTTTCAGTTCAATCAGACTGTGGTGCTCAGCTCAGCTTTTCTCCACTGGTCTCTGGACTGGACTTGCCCCGTCTTCACAGTGAACTATAGGCCTGATCTCTGGGCTTGGGATTAATGCTGCAGCAGTCACGTGTCCTGGTACAGGTTGGCCAGGGTAGTGGAGGATTAGAGGCGGCTTGGAGGGATGGTAAGCAATCAGGCTAAAGCTACACCTCTGATTCTGCTCAGGGCTGTTTTGATTGGCAATCAAGGATTTGAAGGGACTGAAAAAACAAGAAAGCATAGCTTCAGCATCAGTTCTGACTGGGCTAGGAGGATTCAGCTGTAACTGACAAAGCTGGCAGCGGGGCAGGCGGGTCTCACACCGCTTAGATGAAATCCTGGCTATGATCAGCAGTTTTAGTAGGAACTTCAGCATGGTGGCAGCTCCCTTTGTGTCGCTGTAGCAAGGGAAACCGAAGATGCTGATGTGGACACCTGAACCCAAGCGGCTTTTCAGATTGGCCGGTCACCTTGGCATCGATTCTTGAACTCCAGGATCCTCAAAATCCATTTCTGGTGGAAGAGGATGCATCAGAGGTAGGTTTAGGGTCTGTGCTGTCGCAGTGCCACAGCGAACTCAAGAAACTCTTTCCCTGTGCTTTCTTCTCATGTAGGTTGACCCCAGTGGAGAGCAACTACAACCACTACAGGCAGTCAAAGAGGTGTTGGAGGAGTTGCGCCACTGGCTAGAGGGTGTGAGGCATCCTTCATGGTCCTCACTGATCAGCACAACCTGGAGTATATTTGGCAGGTTAAACTGCATAACCACTGCCAGGCGAGGTAGGCATACTTTTTTACCTGTTTTCAGTTCCAGATCACATACCGCCCTTGCTTAAGAAATGGAAAGGCGGATGCCCTCTCTCACTGACACGCAGCGTATGAAGTGAGATCAAAGCCTGAACCCATCCATAAAGAGGGACATCGTCCACGAGGCCAGAAGGACACCGGCACACACTGTGTGGACACCTGGTTCCGTGGAGCAGGGCAGGTCTGGTAGAGAGCCCATGCACGTGGTGCGCTGCTTCTACATTCAGGCGGCCCATCACCGCAGGGAGGCTCCAGAGCTCAACCAGGGGGACAAGGTATGGCCAACCCTCCTCCAGCCATAGAAACGGAGAGCGGGCCAATGCACAAAGTGTACTACTGGACTCCCGCTGCCGTAGAGGGGAACTCCAGTACTTGGTGGACTGCTATGGTCCCTTGCTTGTTCCCCTTCCCCTCTCCTACTCCCTTCACTCTAGTGTGTGTGTTTGGTACTGTCTAAGTCTTCAGTGTTTCTATGTTGAATAAATAAAGACTTGTTTATTCATTTTCCTGGTCTGTCTGAGCTGTTTCTCTCAGTTGGAGGCAGACAGGGTAGTCCTACGATCCTGCTCAGGTGTCCCTCTCTTTGTTCCCAGTGCATGTGCACACAACAGTGTAGGGTTTAGATGGATAATGTTAGTGTTTGGTGAAGAATTTTGGTCTTTGAGGGAGATTGTTACTGATTGTTGGTGAATGATGGTGTGTGAAAGAGCGTATTGGTGTTTGGTTGAAAAAGGTTGGTGTTTTTAAGTTTTTTGGTGAAGAACGATGGTGTTTGGCAGAGATTTTTAAGATATAATTCATAGTGGATGAAAGAATTTATAGTGGATATTGAATAATTTAGATTCTGAGTATTTTACACTTCATTGTGAACATTTCATAGTACTAAATAATTCATACTGGATAGTGAATAATTCACAGTACAGGCTGAATAATACACAATTTCAGGTGAGACAGTCCTGAAGTGGACAGCATTGTCTGCATGTAGCTGGACTTAACTTGAATTTTTAATACAAATAATCAACAGTGCCCTTCAAAATTATTGGCACTCATAAAGAGAACGTTTGTGTGATTGATTTGAAATGAAAGAAAATGGACATATTCAGTGGAGATTAAAGATCTTAAAGGTGTATCCCAACTGTACAGGACTTGAAGCATCATCAGTGTTTTTAGAAGATAACTGTGATATTTATTCATCTTGAAGGAGGATACCAACACAGAGCTGGAGAAACTGAGGACATGATGCTCTTCAACATGCTCAATGATGAGGTGACCATCAGCCAACCTCTGGGTGAGAAATGAAAACAAATGTGAACAATGTTGAAGATCAGTCAGCTGAACATCTCCGTGAACATTCACTCACCAGCAACACATCACACTCCATAGCTTCTCCCTGTGTGTTCTCTCTCCACACAAACACTGAACATTATCAACACATTGAATGACATTTGAATGGAAATATGGTTCTAATTGCAGATCAGCAGATGAGAAGTGAGGCCGAGGCCATTGCTGACCTCATGGCCATTTGTACTGATGACCCTGAACCAGTCAGGACAGCTCAAGGTGAGGAAAGATAATAAAGAACTGATCATGTGAGACCAACACTGGTGGAGATCTGACTGTGTTTACTGATGTGAAAGCAGAGAACGAGATGATGCTCAACATCATGGAGCCTGAAGCTGAGGCTGAGGCCATTTTGAGCATCATGAATGTCCTGCTGGATCAGAATGATGACCTGCCAGTGGAGGAATCCCTGAGTGAGAGCAAAGAGAGCAAAGATGGAGAAACTACTGATGTTCAGTTCATATAAAAGCAGGAATTTAACTTAATCTGCATCAATGTTTCAAAAATATTCCAGAAAGCCACACTGAGGCCTGGAGATTAGTCTTCTCAGAGCTCCTGGACGTGATCTTTGAGGACATCCAGAGAGCTCTTGACCAGAGCCTGAGTGAGTAAAGGACATAAGCAATGGACATTAAATTAACATAAAGGTATTCATGAATAGATTAAAAAGAAACAAGATTTAAGTTGTTGAAGGTCTGATTATCTGTTGTTGGAAGTGGTTACTAAGGTGTTGCTAGGTGGGTGTAAAGGCGAAAGTTTGGGCTCAGCTTCACCAGGTCTATCCTGCTTTCATGCTTCAGCACCTAAAAGTAGATGGTTGCTAAGGTGTTGCTAGGCTGTTGTTGTGTTATCCTAGGTGGATATTGGGGTTTAACTTTTTGGTTGCTAAGGTGTTGCTATGCTGTTATCCCACTTAGCTGCTAGATAAATGGCTCAATTACAATCCTCTAATTTTTAAATGTACTTTACATTTTTTGTAACTTCTAAAAGCATCAATAAATCCTGCACATCCAAAATGAACAAGCTTTAATGGAAAATTTTAATTAATGTTGTAATAGAGCTCCAGAAGCTGCAACCACCTGCAGCTGAGGCCAAAGCAGAACTAACAGTGGTCATTTGGACCTTTTAGACAGCCCTGCAACCACACCTGAAGGTGAGTAGAACCCATTCACACATTTTACTTCATGATCTATAATGGTTTACAACACGTTCATATTATTGCTGTTATTAAAGCAGAACATCAGCTGCATACAGAGAGCAACGCTGTGGTTTGAGTACTCCTGGACATCCTCATAGATGATGTCACAGCAGCTGCTGATCAGTGTCTGAGCACATACAGGAACTGAACAGTAGACACCAGTCGGACATTTACATATCAATGAATAAAGACCTTAGAAGGTCTTAAAGCATTCATAATTCCCTCATGTCTCTCCCAAAATACAGGTTTAAATGAACAATATATTTGCGACATTTAGGAGACGCTCTTATCCAAAGCAACTTACATGTCCTAATTACAGGGACAGTCCCCCTGGAGCAACTCGGGGTTAAGGGTCTTGATCAAGGACCCAGTGGTAGTAGTGCTAGAGGTGGGATTTGAACCAGGGACCTCTTGAGGCATAGGTCCATAGACAACTACCCTACCACTAGACCACCACAATACTTGTTGGTGCTGCAACAGAGGTCAAAACGATTGCCATCGCTGAAGCAGATGCTGAAACAGGACTGACAGTGGTTGATGGGGAAAACCTGGCAACCACACCCATAAGTAGAACCCATAAAACATGTTTAACATCATGATGTGAGTTAGTATGCAAGATACTCCTATTAATACTGATATTAAAACAGGAGATTCAGTCAATTTTTCATGGCGCTCCGGGACACAATCCTGGAAGATGTCAAGCAGATGGACAAGAGAAGATTTTTATCAATTCTTGTTCACTTATTTAATCATTTTTATTCATGAATCTATTTTAACTCTTTAAAGATGCAACAATCACTACAGTTGACAGCAGGGAAGATCCAGAGCTCCAGACTGTAGCTGTGTCCCCAGAGCAACACCATCAGACCCCTCCTGATGCATCTAATGCTTCACCAGATGAGTAGAATTCAAATAAACATTTATACTCTCTAATGCAAGTCCATCCACTTTTTCCAACAATCTTAAACACCAAGGAGCTGCACTTACTTTGCTCCTGGAATGATTCTTCCTGGAAAGGTTTCTATCTGATTGAGCTCATTTTTTCTTACTGTTCAAACAGACCTAGTAGATGCCGACCTCCCCCTGGTAAAAATGAAGACCAGGCGAGGAACCGGGGTAAAGGTCACAAAATAAACTAAAACACCATTAATGGAAATGATATCAGATCCTCTTGAGAAAGGGGAACAGGTATAGCCCTATCTAAATCAGGATCTTTTCTTGAACTGGGAACCAGTATGGCAGGTTGCTCTGCCTCCCTTCTTTCCAAAATCACTCTGGTTATTTCTCATTAAAATAAATGGTACAAGATGTGCAGACTCTTTGTCACTACAGAAAATAATATATAATTTATTTAACCATGTAATTCATGATGTAATTGAGTAATTATACTGTACAATTACAGCAACATGTCTTCTAAAGGATGAGCTTTCTATTCATTTTATAAATGCAAAAAAAAAACAAAAAAAAAACAGCAAAACCAACAAAACAGTCATTTTACATTATTTCTGACTGTAGAAGCTCAGCTTTTCTCCACTGATCTCTGGACTGGCCTTGTCCCATCCTCGCTGTGAATAGGGGCTCAACTCTAGGCCTGATCTCCGGGTTTGGGATTAATGCCACAGCAGCCACGTGTCCAGGTACGGGCCGGCCGAGGTAGTGGAAGAGAAGAGGCAGCTTTGAGGGATGTTTAGCAATCAGGCTAAAGCTACACCTCTGATTCTGCTCAGGGCTGTTTTGATTGGAAATCAAGGATTTGAAGGGACTCAAAAAACAAGAAAGGTGCTGCATAGTTTCAGAATCAGTTCTGACTAGACTGGGAGGATTCAGCTGCAACTGACCTCTGGGTTATACACACACAGTCTCCATTCTTCCTCTTTAATGGTATTCATATTCACCCTGGTGGCTGTTGCATTTTTACTGGTGAGCCTGGAGTTGGAGACGTCTGGTCACTGGTGCTGAATTTCAGTGTGGATATGATGTCCATGTTGGACAGAAGTGTAAATAAAAGAAGCCCAGAGCAGTGAATCAGTGTGTGTCGAGGTTTTGAGGGAAGCAACGCTGCAGGTCTGCCCTTCTTTGTGGTTTGTTTGGAATATTTTACCCTGAAAAGTCTCCTTTTAGTGCTCCGTTTCCACACTGCAGCTCACAAATCAACCCTGACACCATCGCTGGTCAGCAGCCAACACACTCCTGCAGCGCTCTCCTGGTGTGTGTGCATATATAAACATACATACATGTATATATTACACAGAAATAAAAGATACAGATTTAAACATGTATCAGTTTATTCACCGCTTGCATGTAGGAGGGGGTGCTGGCAGAATCTAGTACACACACTTTATATAAATATATATAGTTATACACAAACTCACATTAGATATACTGCGTGCATTAACATAATATACATATTATATACACACACACACACACACGTGCACACTAGATTTGCTCCCCAGCACCTTCTCCTACATGCAAGCTGTGAATAAAATGATTCTGATTAATAAACCCCGCAGAAACACTGTTGCAATTACAGCAAACACACTGCAATAAATTCAAACCAATAATTTAATTTTTTTACATTAATATCCATTCTAATGGGATGTTCATTTATGCATTTAACATCTGATTAAAACCTCAATAGACAAGAAGAGTAATCAGGCTTCTGCTGCCATCTAGTGTCTGAACTGTGGAGGAAGAGCGTTCTCATCTCACTGAGCAATAAAGTCCCTGAATGAGATGAAATAACCATTATTCAAGGACTTGGTCCAGGTGGGACATTTTTGCATGCACAGTTCTTATTGTCCCCCTCAAGGACGATTATGAGCCTGCATGTCCTGCATTGATCCATAAATATCATGTAAATGTTCAACTCCAGCCTGTTGGACCGGACCGTTAACGTCCCTGTTCAGCTCAGTAGTTGGTGAGGATGCTGATTATATGTTGTGGGACAGAGTGTGGCGAGTGCAGTAGGACACCCGGGCCACCCAGGCTTGTCTCCCAGCAGTCAAAACCCGCCTCCTTAAGGTCCTGCATCGCCGCCCGCACCACTGAAGCCTCAGTTTCTGAAGGAACACACCACAGCACAAACTTCACTGTTAAATTAAAGGCCAAATGTTTTCTATATTCAAAAAAAGAAAAACCCATTTAATATTATGATCTGAAAATGGTGTTTATGTGGAAGTGACTATGATAACTGAACACAGCACACAGTGAACCACAATGAGATTCCTAGGGCCTAGTCCCTAAACACTAGACCAAAGCTGCCACAAGTTAATGCGTTGAAAAAGATGTTTATTGCATGTTTAAAAATTAAAAATGCACATTTGCATTAAAAATGCAGGTTCTGTATAATGAGTGAGGGTTTTAGCATTTGACCTCTTTCCCCTTCGTAGATAAAAACAAAAATCCTTAATTAAATCAACATCACTTTTAGCACTTGCTCCCACTGAAAAATGCTTCACATACACAAAGCTTTACCACAGCTATTAGGCTTAAATGATGCTCCTATGGTTAGCATTGAGGAGGAAGGCTTAGAAGGCAAGCAGCAAAGTATAGACGCAAAGTCTGGCGTGCCTTGCAAGTTGTTGACCATCAACTGAGAAAATGTAAAAAAATAAAATAAATAAAAAAAAAAAAAAAAAAAAAAAAAAAAAAATTACCATCTATCAATAAAGATCAATAAAATTATTTATGCAGCAGAAATGGGTGATTCTCCTTCCAGCCGAATAATAGTCTTTGTCTTGCGCCTACGTCTCGCTCATCGCCTTCCTGCGACAGTTGCCAGTTTGTGTTGCTGACGGTATGCAGGTGGTCCCGCAGCCTGCAGCCCCCCGAGCCCAAGGGACAAAGCATTAAAGGGCTGGAAGTGTTCCTGCAGTCGCGTGGGAGCTTTTAAGAGCACAAAGACGTGCGACGCTGCCGGAGAAGGCTGTTAAAGCCTCCTGCTGAGTGTGTTGCTAATGTGACAGGTGCCAAGCTTCTTTCAGCCTGAATAAAGCAGCGCCGCGACTCTGCCGGGATCAGCACAGGAACGACAAAAGCGCAGCGCTGTCCGGTTAATGGCCTGGTGACAACTGACCCACTTATTCCAAACAGGGGAAAACAGCAGACACAGCTGATGTCTGGGTGCTAACACATAACAGAAGTAATGGGGTGTCCTGGCAGTCAGGGACTCTAGGTTTCATAATCAGGTCAGGTTTGAGTCCCAGGCCAGTAGGTTACCCTGAGGTACTTTTGAGCAAGGTACCGTCCCAATTACTGCTCCCTGGGGCACTGGATGTATAGCTGCCCCCTACTGGATGGATTGAGGAAGCATTTTGTTGTGTCTTCACAATGATGGTCACTTTCACTTTCTAGCTTCTGGAAGTGTTTGGTCATTTCTAATACCTGCTCATGCAGTTTCTGACAACTCACACATATCTAGAACCATGCATTAAAGCACATTAGAGTCCCTAAAAACAAAAGATTGCATCTAAAGCTAGCACTTTAGCCCATGTTTGAAGGTAAACGTGAGTCACATCATGCCTGAAACCACGTAAACGAGTCTAATGAAGACTGAGGTGAATTCATGCTAATCGGGCTAAAAGCTTGTAGTACTTGTTAGCGCCATGAAAAAGGAGATGTTTAACCTAACGGGTAGTTCTGTTCTTACATCCTTCATGTAGAAACAGAGAGAAATGAAGGCCATTAGCGCCACCAGTCCAGTCAAAAACACTCCGCTGGGCGCTACGAACACTTTAAACGAAACACAGCCGCTCAAGACCCCATTAGCACCCGCTAATCTGCCGCCAGGGTCCAAAATGGCCGCCCTGGAGCGTTTTTTTATGCTCCGACTAGAACGGCCTTGGTAATTAAAGCTCAGTAATGGAATTTTAAATTGCAGTTAAAAATAAACGTTAGTGATGGATTTAATTCTGACAGTCAGAGTCTGATAGACCCAAACTGCACTTCATTAAAAACACTGACCTAGTGCTTTAGCTTTGTGGCCACTTTTTTGAACGCACCAGGTACTTCCACTACATGGCCACATTACTGGTAACACCTTGTTATTTTTACCTAGTGGTCAGTTTATCAGAAATACATTATGCTTTCATAAAGAACAGGAAACCCAAATCTGCTTCACTTTATTGGTCACTTTAATAGGAACCCCAACGGTAGATTTTCATAGGCTGACCTACTTCATTAGAAACACGATGTAGCACTCAGTGGCCACTGTAGAAACACTTCATCAATGGACCTTATATGTCCCTCTTGTTGGGAACTTTATTGGAAACACCCGTTAATGTTTTGCTGATTTGTGCCTTCAGGCTACTTCAACCCAATTGAAGGCCAATGGAAATTAGATTTTTGACCAAATCATTGCTTTAATGTGTAAATAGTGATGTGTGCATCGAATACACACCATGTAGCAGAGGCAGGGACAGTACCTTGACCAAGGGTAACTGTAGGCAACCTACTGACTTGGGATTCAAACACATGACCTTCTACTCAAGGAGCCCAGTTCCTAAACACTAGACCACTGCTGCACTAAACATTACCTGGTCGAAGGAGGGTGATACCGCAGCCCCCTCCACCCGCTCCAGTCAGCTTGCTGTGCAGCCTGTGGGTGAGGGTGACCCTACACAGGGCGTCCAAGGACGGGTGACCCACGCCCATCACGTTCAGGTGGTGCTGGTTGATGTCGATCAGGTCCTGACAAGAACAAAAGCATATAGCAAACCAAAAAAAAACCCCCCCCCCCCCCACACAAGAACAACAAACGTGCAGTTAGTCGTACTTCCAGGACGCTGTAATGTTGGGCCGAGGCACCATTCAAAGACATCTCAGCCAGAGTCCTCTCACAGGTCTGAGACACGGCGTCCACAGACTCCAGCACCGGGGTCATCACAGACGGGTACTACGGGTAAAGAGGGGACAGAAACCATGTGAGTGAGACTGTTAGAGGATTCTGTGGAAGTGTGTGAGGGTGAAGTGGTTAAACGAGGTCTCAAGATTAACATGCGACCACGGTGTCGGGACTCATTTCTACATTTACTCGATTTCTTCGTCTTTTCCCCGTCCCAACCATCACTGATGTGAACTCGACCCGCAGACTACCTGCTGCCGTTACCAGGGCAACAGGACACCAGGGGCTCCGTCTGGAGCTTTTATAGAAATGCTCCACACACACACACACACACTGCAGGTGATTATGCTAATTGCAGCCCAGGGGTGTGAAATCACAGGAGAAAGCCGGAGGGTCTTCGGCACCTTGTTAATTTTGTCCTTCACTCCAGAAACCAGGACCTTGGTGCTGCGCGGCACTTTGGTGTTGGTGAGGAGGATCCGCAGCGTGGGCACCCTGGGGACAAAATTGCAGCAATTATCAGGAGAGCGAACGAACAAACACACACACGCTGAAGGTGAAACAATTTCAATGCAGAGCCTCCTGCTCTCCCCCGAGCATCTTATTTAAAGTCCTCTGTGGAACATGCTGTCAATCAGCCAGCTGACAGAGGCCCATCAGGGTAAAATGGGAGGAGTTTTTCCTCTAAAAACATTATAAATAAAAGACTTGGGGTTTACTTCATTGTTTGGGGGGGGGGCGGTCAATTAGCTAGTCTGTTTTATAATAAAAATAATATTATAATGTTATTGTAATAGCATTATTAATACTTATTCAGTCATTTGTGTGCTTCATAAAAATATATTTGTGTTATTAAACTTCATAATAAGCACTTCAATAATAATCAGTTTTTAAAAAGTGTAACCCTTAAAGGAGAATTATTACTTTAATTTAATCTCACTCACCTACTCAGTGGAGTGATCTTCCCTGCACAGTACCTCAAAACACCTCCTTAACACACACACACACACACACACACACACACACACACACACACACACACACACACAGAGCCTTCAGAGAAACACCATCCCAACAGATTTTCATTACATAAGCAGAAAAGTAAAGGAGAGAAATCGTGGCTCTTTATTTGGAGCAGAAACAACCAGCAGGTCTAAAGTTCCCTAAATCTCACCAGCTGGGAACGGCAGCTAAACACACAATTGTTTGGACATAAAATTGAACTTGTCCTCCACCAGGACATGGAGGACAATTTCTTAATTATGTTGGGCTGGAGTCAAAAACACTGAAGGAGGGAAAAACAGTATGGAAGTTGTGAAAATTATTAATTGATAAATCAATCAATCAGGACAGTAAATGAAGAACAGCTATAATCCAACATGAGGGAGATAATAAATCACCTTAATAAATAAAAGTATCCTAATCTAACTTTCCCAATGTAACAGAGTGTATCAAAAATGAACAGAAGCTAATAATAAAAAAAGGACATAAAATGTTTTTAAGTCATCTTATTATTAAATAATATATTAATATTATTAAAGATGTTAATTAGTAACACTGTTTCAGTTCTCCAGGGTTCAGGGTATCCTGACATTCTGGGCTGCAGTGCAGTGTGAAGCCTCACCCCACGTTCCCACAGCGTTGTCCACTCCAGACGGGTTTCCGTGGATGATCTTCTCCCCCTGAAACGCCCACTTGTTGATCAGCTCCAGCTCTGCCTCGTCCCACCTCCAGCACACCAACAGAACGAGTCAGAACGTGCAGGATTCAAGAGAAGATATAGGACTTTAAGCACAGTGTGTGAGGTTTTTAACAGCCTCTCAAAACTCTGAGTGTGTGTGTGTGTTACCTGCCTGTCTCCTCTTGTTGGCTGAGGGGAGTAGAGATGCTTCCTCTGGCTGAAAGCAGAGCAGCGGACACACACACACTGAAAGCAGCGCTGGAGCCCAAACCTGCCCCTGTGGGGAGCTCAGACCACACACACACACTCAGAGCAGGCAAAACCCTACACACACACACACACACACACACAGCCATTTTGAGAGTCAGAATCATCCACAGTGGGACCAGGCATTATATTTAATAGTTATTATATTGTATTATTAGAATACATGGTGTTTATTAAACCATCAGTGATCTTTTGCATTTTACTGAACTCACTCAAGGTCTAGAAAGTTTGTTCTAAAGCTGGAAATCAAGTTGAACAAGGTTCTCACTCTGTGTCTGAGAAAACACTCAGGTAGATGTAGAGAAAGGCCAGGACCGCCATGCTTCTGGTGTCGCTGGAGCTTTCGGCTGTGGCTGTGAACTCCCGAAGCCTCTTCACCAGGTTCAAGTCCAGCTCCCCGGAACTGCAGTCAGCTGCAATCAAGCCATCAATTCACCAATTAGTCAAACAGTCAGTCAGTCCATCAATCCATCCACCAACCAAGCAGTCAACCCAGAAATCCATCAGTTCATACAGGCGTCCGTCAACCAATCAGCCATCAAGAAATTAATCAGGCATTTAATACATCAGTCAGCCAATTAACCAATTACATCAGCCATTCCATTCATCCATCTAGCCATGAAATCAATAAATGAACCATCAATCCATGAATAATTTTAGCACATTAAGGACTAAAAATCCCCCTAAAAGGAGCCTCTTCTCAGTTTTCTAAAGCCTGGTCCATTCAAACCCTGCTCTTCATCTTCTCAGTTCATTTATTAATTTCATTAACAGACACACATCAGTAAATCAGTCAGTGCCTGCAGTGACTCTGAGCCAACCGTCACTCAGTGACGACAGTCTCTCGGTCTAATAAAAGGTTTCACTGGTAGGGGACGCCTTCGAAGACAGACGAGGACATCCTCACCTCTCCAGCCGGACTGCAAGGGCCACAGGGTTGTGACGTCCCAGGACAGGAAGGTGTCGATGTTGGGGAGGTTGAGGGACACTTCTCCAGAAGTGGAGGCCTGCAGGCGCAGAAACGTTCGCAGGTTCAGACTCACAGCCAGAGCCACCTGCAGAGGAGAAGAGCTCAGAGCTTAACATCCATCATCAACCAGGCGCCCCCGGTACCGTGCCTGCTCACAGCTTCAGGCTGGACCTTCCTGAAGCTGAAATCTGAACTACTTTCAGCCTCTGATCTACAGGCTTCTTGTTTTCTGCAGCTGTGTGTTGATTCAAATCCTGGTCTGCGAGGAGACTCACCTTCCCGTGAACCACCGCATGCTCCCCGTGCAGGATGGACTTTCCTGGAGCTGAAACGAGGCAGTCCCTCACCTGCATCTCCAGCAGCGAGAACCTCAAACCTGCAGCCAAGAAGCACCAGAGTCAGGAGGAGAGCACTTCAACAGCCCCACAGTGTGTGTGTGTGTGTGTGTGTGTTTGACTGTGGTTCTGTCTGTTAGTGTATGAATGTCAGTCGTCATTGTGTGTGTGAGACGCTAATGTGTTTGTATTAGTGTGTGTGTCACCTGGATCTTCTCGCTGAAACTCGGGGTGTTGTAAAGATCAGTGAGTTTCCCGGATTAAAACACACGCGAATGAAAACACGTGGGCGCTCCTTCTCGCCTCGCGTCTGGGACGTTGAGCAAGCGGACCAATCAGAAAGCGCCTATACGTGCGCCCATCACCGACCGTCCAATCAGAGCGCGCGCCTGCCGCTCTGGCGATGGGACGCTCCTACGGAAAGCGAAGCGGCCAAACCGTGTGAGATGTAAACACGGACGGCGTTGCGTGAATGGCGGGGCGGTGATGGCGGCTCGGTGTGTGCAGCCCCGCCGGATCCTCCGGACTCTGAGGACCATCCGAGCCCTGTGTGGAGGAGAAAGGAGGTGGAGACCTGTCTGTCCGTAAACAGCGGCTTTAGTCTGTAAACCTGCTGCGCACAGCTAGCAATCGGCTAATGCGCTCAAACCAGTCTCTAAAATGAGTATTTTCTTGCTTTAAATCATTTAATGAACAAAATTAAATGAACATAATAAGGGGTTAATATTATAAATTAATACGACATTTAGAAAAGATAAATTAGCATGAATTACACTGATGTTTACAACTGGTTTGTACTTTAGACTAACTTTATCACATATTTTACGACATACTTTGGTCATTTTTTTCACAAACTGTCCCCAAAAGTGATTTTTTTTTTTCCCTAAGTGACTATTAAATAACAGGCTGTTCCTTTAAGAGGTAAACGAACTTAGTTCTGATTAACGGACACACTGCTTGTAACTTCAGTGTGGGCGGGGCTATTACATTTTTTCTATCAAAATAGGAATAAGTGAGGGGGGCTGAAAGCCGTATGTATTTATTGTATCGTGAACTGACTGATGACCTTCTTTCTGAGGCAGCTTTGCCACAAAATCTGACGGAGAGCGAATTCCAAAGATCTACACCAAAACTGGAGATAAAGGTTTCTTTTCCTTCATGAAATATTAAAATATCTTCTTAAGTCGTCACAGGTCATCCTGCAACACGGTGTCTCATGTCCGTCTCACCCTCGCAGGATTTTCCAGCACTTTCACTGGAGAGAGGAGGCCGAAGGAGGACCACATTTTCGAAGCCTTAGGAACGACAGACGAGCTGTCGTCGGCCATTGGGTGAGAAACGCTGCCCCTTCTGCAGCTTTTCCTTTGAGCCGTGACCCAAGAAATAATCTGGCCTGCTCCTGTTTACATCTCGTTTAACATCTCATCAGTCTGTTCGTCTCATCTCAGTCCTTCACATTCCGGCTCAGCTATGCATACATACTTATCTTTTTCAGATTACCTCAAATGTGTTTTGTATGCTTCTAGTTAGTCTGAACAGTTTATGTTAGATTTTTATATTTCTTCCTCATTTAGTTTTAATCTGGAATGATTTTATTTTTTTTTTATTTGCACCTTTCCGCAGCCCAGGAGCCGTTCAGGAATACATTTCACTGCAGCTTGTGTTCGTATAACTGTGTTTGTGACTAATAAACTCCTCATATCTCGAATCTTTCAGGCTGGCCAGTTTGCTTGGAGAAAGGACATTCCTTCACAGATCAGCTGGAAAAGGTGCGTATGTTTTTCTGTGTCGTGTGATTTGGCGAATTGATTGATTTGGCTGAAGTTCCTCCTTAACCTGCTTTCCAGGGCAGCAGTGGCCTAGTGGTTAGACTCTGCCCCATATCGGAGATTGTGGGTTGGATTCCCTCACAAGTAGGTTATCCTGAGGTACCCTTGAGCAGTGCCGTCTCCATCACTGCTCTGGACGCTTTCAATGGCTGCCACTGCTGCGGTGTTTAGTGCATGGTTAAATGCAGAGTCTAATTTCATTGCCAGTTCACGTGTGCTATGCTGTGACACCATAATGACAGGGTTGTCACTTTCACTTTTTCTTTTCTTTTCACTTTTTCTTTCTTCCAGATCAGTGCGTCCTGCAGGGCGTGGGGTTCCCAATGTCGCCACTCCCCGCTCTTCCGCCAGAGAGAGCCACATCCGTACGTGGTTTTTTTTCTACTGAGAACAAGATCAGAAATGACATCGGCCGGTCTGTAAGGATCACTGCACCTTTTTTCTCTCCTTTTTAACCAGAAAAGATAAGTTAGTTTATCGGAGGCTGTGTGGAGTGAAGCTAGTTGATTCCTACGCATGGCTTCCATCTGCTCACCAACTTCATTTTACCCGGTAAGTACAAATAAATCGTGGAAAAAATGCTGTAAACAAAGAACGCTTTCAGAAATGGAAGTCTTAATCATTTATTTTCATCAATCAACAAAATGCAGTGAATGAACAAAAGAGAATCTAAATCAAATCAATATTAGTGTGGCCACCCTTTGCCTTCAAAACAGCATCAATTCTTCTAGGTACACACAGTTTTGAAGGAACTTCGAAGGAACATGACTGAAAACACTTCTTAGTTTGAGGCAGTGGTGGCCTGGTGGTTGGGCGTTGGCCACACATGATCGAGTGCGTACGCCCAATGGGATTGCCTGGTACCCAGCAGGCAGGGTGCCGTCCCCGTCCACGCTCCTCCCCTGGGTGGCCTGTGAGCTGTGAAGGAGTCGTCCCCGTCCTTCGCCCTGTTATTAAGCTGGAGTTGGACTCCAGCACTCCCCCGCGGATGGATGGAATTCTTAGTTTACAGCATTTTTTCCACACCTGCATAAAACTTTTGCACAATACTGTATGTTTGAACCCCATCCTGGTGCGTCTGGCTGACCAAAGTGGGTGGGAGGGCTTGTAATCTGAGTCACACACATTCAAGTAACTACCTTTTTTAAAGAACCCTCTCACAACAAAGCAGGTGTAAAACCGCATAATAATAAAACAGTAGCCACAGACAGTGGTTGTGGACAAAATACTGAAAATGATATTTAATGTGAATCTTTCGAGCCGAGCCTGTTTACGACTGAGCTGAGTGAACTGGAAGGTTTACTTCGTTCTTTTCTCATCTTGCTGCTGTGCAGTCAGGAGGAGGGTAGTGCTGCCTGCATGTTGCCAGAGCTGTGTGTTACATGAACGGGAACGCTGGTAGTGTCTCTCTCTGCACACACACACACACACACACACACACCCCATTTATCAAACCTGCTATCAGTTGTTTCAATATCTACCAGTCTATACACAGTGCCAGCATGATATTCACTTAGCACTAATCATTAATTAGATTTTACTATAAATTGTCAGTAATTGCTATAATAATTGCTATATTCAATATTAACTTTCATTATCCACTAAAATTTACTCCATGTCTTCTATAAATTACTTTCTGTTATAAATTGTTCAGTAGCCAGTTTTTAGCATCTACTATAAATTATTCTAGCTGTTAAATCTTTATATCTTCTATCAAATAATCAGTAACTACCTAAAATGATGTTTTTATCTTTATATATTGTGTCTCTCTCTCTCTCTCTCTCTCTCTCTCTCTCTCTCTCTCTCTCTCTCTCTCTCTCTCTCTCTCTCTCTCTCCTCTCTCTCTCCTCTCTCTCTCTCTCTCTCTCTCTCTCTTCTCTCTCTCTCTCTCTCTCTCTCTCTCTCTCTCTCTCTCTCTCTCTCTCTCTCGGCAGTGTGGCACCGATAATCTGCTCAGGGGAAGCCGATCCCAACGTGGGCAGATATCTCAACAGGTAATCGTTAAAATGGGCCTCTAAAAGGAGTGAAGAGGTTTTCGGGGTCTGTATCATCACTAAAGCGGCAAAGTGTCCCAAACGGCTGTGCTAGGTGAAAGTGAAAGTGACTATTTGTGTTCACAACCCAGTGAAACACACCAAAATACATCCTCCGTATTTAACACACACACAAACACGCAGTCCAGCAGGGGGCACCATATCCAGCACCCAGGGAGCAGTGATGGGGACGGTACTTTGATTAAGGGACTCTCAGGGCAACCAACCGGTCTGGGATTTGAACCCACAACCTTCTGATCTTGGGGTCTGGTCCCTAACCACTAGGACACCACCCAAGCAGTTAATTTTCTCAGACTGATATGACAGTGGAAAATTTTACTTTTTTTTTTTTTTTGCTCTACAGGTTGAGTGACTACCTGTTCACACTGGCCAGATACGCTGCCATGAAGGAAGGGCACACAGAGAGCATCTACAGAAGGCCTGAATGAAAACAAGTCCTGGTTAAAATGTATCACCCATCATCTTCTCACTCACTGGTGCAGGAAAAGACAGAAATAAAGTTTTTCTAATAACCTTTCAGGCATGGCTGATTTTTATGCAAGGTAACATCCGATTTGTTTTTTCTCTTGAGGTTGTCCTCCTTCTCTTCCTAAATCCTTCAGTCCACACCTGCTGACATGCTTTTTCTTTCAGCTGGTTTGAAACCAGATCAGATAGAGTGTCTCCTCCTTTCTGCTTCTCCCATTTAGGGGTCACCACAGCCATTTATTCCTCCTTCAAACCAACTACCTGCATGTCTTCTCTCACCATGTCTATTAACCTCCTCTTTGGTCTTCCTCTTTTCCTCTTTCCTGGCAGCTCCATCTCCATCTTCAACATCACCTCACAATATAGTCCTCGTCACACCCAATGAAAATCTCTGCCACCTCCAGTTTCGCCGCCTGTCTTCATCAGCACCACCGTCTCCAACCCTTATAAAATAGCTGGTCTCACTACCATCCCGTCAACATACATACGGCTTCATATGGCCATCCCATCTCTGAATCGTTTCTGGAACTAAAAGCTCAAATGTGAGAATTTGTATCTTTTCCCAGTTCATTTTGGGAAGAGATATATTTTTATTACCATGAAACTAAAAACCTTTCAGACAGATTTCAAGACATTGACCACCAGAAGGTGCTCTAGAACAGAGATGGGAAAGTCAGGCCATGTTATAGTTTCAATGAGTTTTTCTTTTTTGGTTCCCACCATCAAAAAGACTGAAGGTTTCCTGAATGAAGAGGCATGTCCAGTTCAGTTTCTGTGTTTAAGTCTTGAACTTTTCATTCTGGGGCTCCGTTTAGTTCCTGAACAGCCTGTAGAGGCTGCAGAAAGTTTCTCACAGCTGATCATCGTAATGTGTCTTCAGATGTTGGGCTTTATGGTCTTTTTTTTAATTTCTTGCAATTCCATAAGCACAGAATATGGAAAACTATGTTCTCAAGCTCAAGACCATGAAGCACATTCAGTTGCAGTAAATAACTTGCAACACACAAATTCAGAGAAATGATATTTGTCTTTCATCAGAGAGAGAGGGTCATGTTCTTTACATAAAAAACTCAATTGCTCTATGGAATCACAATTTTGGGAAAGACCATTTTACAGTAGAATACATCACACTTCAGGACGTCCTCCAATTGTCCAGGATTTGCTGTTTTTTGTTTTTTTTTTGCTGGAACTACAGATATTGTATATAATGTACATACATAATGTATACTATATATAATTCAGGTCATTTGCCACCTGGAAAAAATTATATATTTAAATGCTAATACAGAAACAAAGTTTGCACTTTAGCATTTCCTCATTCACAAAACGGAACAATGAATTAATTATAGGTACCGTATTTTCTCGTATATAAGTCGTACAAATTTGTACCAAAATCCACTATAAAAATGGGGGAGTGACCTACACAGGGGGAATAAGTGTGCAACTTTCTTCAGTGATGGACACTTCCGCACAGAGACCAGTGAATGTTCACATTTCCAGGCAATTATCCTCTAAATTATTGCCGAATACATGTTTGTGGTGTGTTCCTATCAAGTACATAGTGCTAATAAAATACATAGTACTACATTTACCTGTAAAAATCTGAAAGTGTCATTTAACATAATCCACAAAAAATCACATTTCACACAAATTTCAATCCAGGAAATTCACTTGCCGCCATTTTGAATACCTAAACCGGTGACCGCGTACGTAGCAACTCAATACATTTGACCGTAAATCCCAGTATTTCTGAGTTATGTGATACACAGATGTACACATAATAGCATTTTTGCTTCCATGTAATACAAAATCTCAAATGTCAAGATATCGCTCAAAAATACATTTTATACCAAATTTCAATGCCAAATCAGGGGGCGCCTTATACACGAGTGCGACTGTTACACGAGTAAATACGGTAATTTATTTGTAACATTTCTTCCATAATTAGTGCAGTCAGTAAAAAAAAGATAATTTCACCTTTTCTCTGTCTCTTCTTGTCCTTCTGTTTGACCAGGAGCAGGACGAGACCAGTGTTTAGCAGAATTGAAGTTGCACTTTTCATTCACTTCATATCATATCTGTGTTTATGAAACATTTCTAGTGAAACTCATGAACGTTTGGCAACAGCTTGCTGTGACGTGACATAAACCTTAACATTCTAATATTCCAATATTACATTAACGTTAATGTTCAGGGTAGTTAGAAAAAGCCTTTGATCGTTTATGTCCCTTTATGTCACTTTACAAGTCTTAAGCCTACAAGGGTCCAGACTTTCTTGCATTTTAATGTATTGTTGAGGGACAGTTCTCCAGATCTTCCTGAAGGACAACGTTTTTGTCTTTCATATTCAGCACAGTCTCTGTACCTGAGCAGTTTCAGAAGCAGTGTGGGATCATCTCCACAGAGAAAACAAAAGGCAACCAATGTTCAAAGAAGAGCTTTGTGATGTCCTTCAAGAAGCCTGAAGTGTTCTTAGGTGGTCTAAGAGAGTTGAGGCTGTACTGAAGAGTAACGGTGGTGGTAGTGAATATTGATTTTAAAGCTGGTTTCGAATTAAACTATTTGTGTTTGGACTGGACTTACATGTGTTTTGTACACAAATCACTGAACTACTGTCTCACTTTCATACAGAACAGACAGAAATGAGATCAAGATTTGCACAGAACTGTATGTGTCACTTATAAAAGGGATATTAAAACTGGCCTACTTGGAATCTTCCTACCACCAGCAGCCACAATCTGTCTGAAATGGGTGGCAAACCTTCTTTATTGCCCTCGCTGGAGCCAGAAAGGGTTTCATTTCACCTGAAAAATTTGAGAGTTTGCTCAGCGAGTGATCTGAATGTGATTTTTTAAAGGAATTAAATGTGTAGAGTTGCTAAAGATGACTCTTCTATTCTCCTAAACGAAAAAGGTGTATAAGTAAGTTATAATTTGGATGATTTATATATAAAGTACTAAGTATTAATTTAGAGAATTCCTTCTTAAAGAAATTGTGACTGGTCTTAATGACCTCACGACAAAAAAACACTGATTGGCTTTATTCATCTGTTTGTTGCAAAGACAAAATTCACATGAACTACTAAAAACAGTCAAAAATATAAAAAAGGAGAAGAACGAGTGGTGGTAACCAGCTGTAACGGAGGAGTGGGAGGAACCATCAGTAACAGGGTGGTGGTGGTCTAGTGGAAGGGTACTTGCCTATGGAGCAATGGCTCAAGAGGTCCCAGGTTTGAATCCCACCTCCAGCACCACTAGATCCCTGAGCAAGACCCTCAACAGACCCCCTGAATTGCTCCAGGGAGACTGTCCCTGTAATTAGGACATGTAAGTCACTCTGGATAAGAGTGTCTGCTAAAAATGCCGTAAATGTAAGAGAGACATTAGAAGTAGATGAATTTGAGAGAACCAGCATTGATGTAGGAATGGAAATGGAAGAATAAAGGGAAAGAGCAGGATTAGAGGACTGTAGGAGGATTGAAGAACAGGAGGCATGGAGGGAGCCAGCAGTGATTCTTCTCTCAGGATGTGTTTTATTAGAAAGCCTGTGGACGGAGTGATTAACACTTCTTTATTCTTCGATTTCTTCTCTGCAGCAGTTTCTTTGTAGAATTTGATCAGAAGCATCTCTAGAAGGGTTTCTCTGCAGACGCTGAGTTCCGGTTGCACATGTTCCGGTTGGAACACAGTGACGTCACCATGCACTGAAGAACCTCCCACAGTTACACACTCCCAGTCATGGAACCATGTGACTACCATATATGGTCATGTATACATGATGTGGTCATGCTCCCTCTGACATCACAGACAGAGCTTCTAACGGCCGTGAATGGCAGCTTTGGTTGACTTTGTGCTTTGCGTTTGTGTTTCTTGAGCTAAGTGTTTTATTCTCAGCATTAAAGCCATGGACCCCCAGCTGGATGACAGCATGGGAAGTAAGACGAAGAGGATGCTCATGTGCCTCATAAGAGGTGGAGCCTCTGGTAAGGAGGAGGAGCAGGATGAACAACCCAGCACCTCTGATGGCCAGAAAAAGAATAACGATGAGTCGATGAGTCTGAGACTCTTCAGCAAATTTGTGAAGAAGGACAAGAAACAGGCCAAAGATGATGCTGGACAAGATGATGATACCCTCAAAAAGGTAGACACCCCAGCTAGGACAAACCCCAAGAAGGTGAAGAATTTTTTTCTAAACAGAGTGACTAGACTTTTTAACAAATCTAGGAATAGATTTTCTTCTTTTCCTGTTTTCAAGGAACAAAAGGCAAAGTCATTCAACTTTCCATTCACTGAACGAGATGAGCGCTCACTCCAAATGGTGGAAATCCTAGACATCTTAGAGGCTCATCCAGAAATTCCTGAAAAGTCATTTGAGGACTAAACACTAGACAGGAGGCTACCTGAAGTTGCTGATTTTCCCAAGCCCCAGAGGAGCCTAGACAGACCTAAGAGAATAGTAGTCGAAGTTTCTCCAGAACAATCCACCAGAGAAGGATTCTGCACTCCAGGACCATCTACCAGTGAAGAGTTTGGCATGACTGCAGAACCATCCACCATCATTCTGCCTAACTCCAGGATCAGTCAACAGTGACGGGTTCTTCACAACTCAAGAGCTATCTCCAACTGGACACCTTATCCCTGCAGTACCTTGAATAGAACCACAACAAGCATAGTGACCATGTGGTGATCTGGATTGAAGATCACACCAGCGCTGATGAGACAAGAAGTGGTAGACTGGGAAGAAAAGATAGATGTTTGATTGTGTGACACGTTTAGATATAGCCGTCTAAATAAAAATAAATAAAAATGAAAAAACCAAATAAAAATGTGAAAATTATTGGAAATTGTATTTGTCAATATTAAGAGCTGTATAAAACTAATATTTTTTTTTATTTATTTAAATGTCATATTTGAAAAATGACATTATTTTATGTGAAGGCTAGATGGGCAAGCCAAACATAAATGCAGAGCTGGGAGTCTGCAACTGCACTTGAAACATGCACATAAACATGAGCTCAAACACACACTGAACGTACTTCTCACAAACACTCACCCAACATGGAATCCAGAATAACCGCCGCTCTACTCTGACTCGTTGGATCTTTATACCCTTGAGGCAAGGAGGCACACCTGATGTGCTAATAGGGCCCCAGTGAAGGACATGGGAATGTGTTTCCCTATAATGAGTAAAAACTGAATATTATTTGAACATAAATTCAGACTCCCCTCCTTGAACCGCCACCTTATCGTGGTGGAGGGGTTTGCGTGTCCCAATGATCCTGGGGGCTATGTTGTCCGGGGCTTTATGCCCCTGGTAGGGGCACCCAAGGCAAACAGGTCCTAGGTGAGGGAAGAGACAAAGAGCGGTTCAGAGGACCTCTGATGATGCATAAAAACTTTGGAAGACGTTCTCCCTCGCCCGGACGTGGGTCACCGGGGCCTCCCTCTGGAGCCAGGCCTGGAGGTGGGGCCCGCTGGCGAGCGCCTGGTGGTCGGGCCTTCACCCATGGGGCCCGGCCGGGCTTAGCCCGAAGAGGCAACGTGGGTCCCCCTTCCCATGGGCTCACCACCTGTGGGAGGGGCCAAAGAGGTCGGGTGCATTGTGAGCTGGGCGGTGGCCGAAAACGGGGGCCTTGGCGGTCCGATCCTCGGCTGCAGAAGCTGGCTCTAGGGACGTGGAATGTCACCTCTCTGGTGGGGAAGGAGCCTGAGCTAGTGCGCGAGGTTGAGCAGTTCCAGCTAGATATAATTGGACTCACCTCGACGCACAGCTTGGACTCTGGAACCAGTCTCCTTGAGAGGGGCTGGACTCTTTTCCACTCTGGAGTTGCCACCGGTGAGAGGCGCCGAGCAGGTGTGGGCATACTTATTGCCCCACGGCTTGGCGCCAGTACATTGGGGTTTACCCCGGTAGATGAGAGGGTGGCGGCCCTCCGCCTTCGGGTCGGGGGACGGGTCCTTAGTGTTGTCTGCGCTTATGCGCCAAACAGCATTCTGGACTACCCACCCTTTCTGGGGTCTCTGGAGGGGGCGCTAGAGAGCGTCCCTCCTGGTGACTCCATCGTTCTGCTGGGGGACTTCAATGCTCACGTGGGTAATGACAGTGACACCTGGGAGGGCGTAATTGGGAGGAATGGCCCCCCCGATCTGAACCAGAGCGGTGTTTTGTTATTGGACTTTTGTGCTCGTCACGGATTGTCCATAACAAACACCATGTTCAGGCATAAGGATGTCCACATGTGCACCTGGCACCAGGACACCCTAGGCCGCAGTTCAATGATCGACTTTGTGGTCGTATCATCGGACTTGCGGCCCCATGTCTTGGACACTCGGGTAAAGAGAGGGGCGGAGCTGTCAACCGACCATCACCTGGTGGTGAGTTGGCTTCGTTGGTGGGGGAGGATGCCGGTCAGACCTGGTAGGCCCAAACGCATCATGAGGGTCTGCTGGGAACGTCTGGCAGAGTCCCCTGTCAGGACAAGCTTCAACTCCCACCTCCGTCAAAGCTTTAACCACATCCCGGGGGAGGTGGGGGATATTGAGTCTGAATGGACCTTGTTCCGCGCCTCCATTGTCAAGGCGGCTGACCGGAGCTGTGGCCGGGAGGTGGTCGGTGCCTGTCGCGGTGGCAACCCTAGAACCCGTTGGTGGACACCAGCGGTGAGGGATGCCATCAAGCTGAAGAAAGGAGTCCTACCGGGCCTTTTTGACCAGTGGGGCTCCGGAGGCAGCTGATAGGTACCGACAGGCCAAGCGGAATGCGGCTCTGGTGGTTGCTGAGGCAAAAACTCGGGCATGGGAGGAGTTTGGAGAGGCCATGGAGAAGGACTTCCAGACGGCTTCCACCAACATGCCTTCCGAGGAGGAAGCAGAGCCTGGGGACATCGAGGTGGACTCTTCCATCTCTGGGGTTGAGATTGCCAAGGTGGTCAAAAAGCTCCTTGGTGGTAGGGCTCCGGGAGTGGATGAGATCCGCCCAGAGTTCCTCAAGGCTCTGGATGTTGTAGGACTGTCATGGCTGACACGCCTCTGCAACATCGCATGGACATCGGGGACGGTGCCTCTGGATTGGCAAACCGGGGTGGTGTTCCCCCTCTTTAAGAAAGGGGACTGGAGGGTGTGTTCCATTTATCGAGGGATCACACTTCTCAGCCTCCCGGGGAAAGTCTATTCAGGGGTCCTGGAAAGGAGGGTCCGTCGGATAGTCGAACCTCAGATCCAGGAGGAGCAATGTGGTTTTCGTCCAGGTCGCGGAACAGTGGACCAGCTCTACACCCTTAGCAGGGTCCTGGAGGGTGCATGGGAGTTTGCCCAACCAGTTTACATGTGCTTTGTGGACTTGGAGAAGGCATTCGACCGTGTCCCTCGGGGGCTCCTGTGGGGGGTACTCCGGGAGTATGGGGTATCGGATTCCCTGTTAAGGGCTGTCCGGTCCCTGTACAACCGGTGTCAGAGCTTGGTCCGCATTGCCGGCAGTAAGTCGGACCTGTTCCCGGTGAGGGTTGGACTCCGCCAGGGCTGCCCTTTGTCACCGATCCTGTTCATAACTTTTATGGACAGGATTTCTAGGCGCAGCCAGGGCGTTGAGGGGGTCCGGTTTGGTGGGCTCAGGATTGGGTCTCTGCTTTTTGCAGATGACGTTGTCCTGTTGGCCTCATCATGCCGTGACCTTCAGCACTCTCTGGATCGGTTCGCAGCCGAGTGTGAAGCGGCTGGGATGAGAATCAGCACCTCTAAATCTGAGGCCATGGTCCTCAGTCGGAAAAGGGTGGAATGCCCTCTCAGGATTGGGAGTGAGACCTTGCCCCAAGTGGAGGAGTTTAAGTATCTTGGGATCTTGTTCACGAGTGAGGGTAAAATGGAGCGGGAGATCGACAGGCGGATCGGGGCAGCTTCTGCAGTGATGCGGGCTCTGCATCGGTCCGTCATGGTGAAGAAGGAGCTGAGCCAAAAGGCAAAGCTCTCAATTTACCGGTCGATCTACGTTCCCACCCTCACCTATGGTCACGAGCTGTGGGTAGTGACCGAAAGAACGAGATCGCGAATACAAGCGGCCGAAATGAGTTTCCTCCGGGTGAGAAGCTCAGCCATCCGGGAGGGGCTCAAAGTAGAGCCGCTGCTCCTCCGCATCGAGAGGAGTCAGATGAGGTGGCTCGGGCATCTGATTAGGATGCCCCCTGGACGCCTCCCTGGTGAGGTGTTCCGGGCACGTCCCACCGGAAAGAGACCCCGGGGAAGACCCAGGACATGCTGGAGAGACTATGTCTCTCGGCTGGCCTGGGAACGCCTTGGGATCCGCCCGGAGGAGCTGGAAGAAGTGGCCGGAGAGAGGGAAGTCTGGGCATCCCTGCTGGAGCTGCTGCCCCCCCGACCCGACCTCGGATAAGCGGAAGAAAATGGATGGATGGATAAATTCAGACTCAGCATTAGTCCTGGTTTCCAACACTTTAATCACAGGAGGCTCGTGGTGTAAACAGCAGTGGTAGGAATGTTATTGGTGAGTTTTTGTTAAAGAGGTGGACAAACGCTATCATCCTGCCATCGGTGAACGACAGGAGAGTTGAGAAAAAGCATTAATAAGCAATAAAACTAAAATATGATTTACTTTAATAGCACATGTTTAGAGCTTCAATCTGTAGGCATTTAGCATTTCTTACATCATTAAATGAATAATTATTCTTTACTAGGATTTTATATGAACACACTCTCAAGATATATTTTATTATACACTTAAACACACTTACACACACTAATACACAATAAAACAACAGTTATACATACCCTATACACACTAATACACAATAATTCACAATAATACACACTAATACACACAATAATAAGCAGTTAAATGAGCTTCAGGAGACTGAAGATGGTAAATGAACAAACAGTGAGTGGAGGTGGAGGGTGTGGATTTTCTGGTACTGTTCTTCCTGAGTTCCTCTATGTTGTGGACTGTCCTTCTGTTTCTTCTGGAGCAGATGGAGGTCCTGAATGACTGCAAACTTTTACTGCTAGAACCAGCTGAAGTGATTCAACTAGTTTATCAACTAAAACGGTATCATGTCTATATCTTATATTATTTTAAATGATTATATTATAATTACATTTACATTAAAAGCTACAATTTCCTAGTGTAAAGGCACAGCTTTGGAGTTAAGAGGGTTTGTCCTAAAATACTGATTTCTGTGTATAGAAAGATTTGTCACATTCTGTGCAGCACACAAATCCACTTTCAGAATAAAAGCAGCACAACATTTGTACATTTTTAATTTTCCAGTCTGACAGCAATGCTAATGTTGCTAACAACGAATGGAATCCAATAGTCACCGATTAGCATCAGGCAAATGTTGCCATGGGAACTGGATATCCTTCTTTTTTGCCAGCATCCTTTAAAAGGGGGATATTTGGGATAAAGCCGTCCTGAACTCCTGCACCAACACATAACAACTTAATGAAGATTTATCTGTTATACAGTTTCACTAAAGTTTAAATCTAAACTTAAAAATAAGCAGTTAATTAATTTGAACTGCAGCAGATTATCATTTATTACAGACTCTGATGCTGTTCTTCACAGTTTTACTGCAGATCCTGCTGAGCTCAGAGACCTGGATTCACATCTTCAGTGTTACTATAAACCTACACAATAGATCATCACAGAGAACCAATCAGCACTTTAATCAATCCCACACTTCTGGATGTTCATGTTCCCGATCGTGTGCTGATCAAATGTAAAAATAAAAGATGATTCAAAATGAAACTCGCCTCCTGAACATTTTATATATTTCCATCCACAAATCACAGATTTCTTCCCATTGAATCAAAACCAGTCTGTAACCAGGGCAACTGTGAGTCAGATTTTGCTGAACGAGAGTAAGTGGGGCTAAAAATATTAAGAAATAGAATTTTATTCTTCCGTATAGGACTTTTAAAAACTGTAAGTTGTGGGAAAAAACATACCATTTTGTTTTCTTATTCAGTAAAAATTGTAGTAAGATTCCAGTGCTGATTGACCAATTATTGATTAGTATCAGTCAAATGTTGTCATAGTAACTGGATTTCATTCCTTCTTCAGGATATGGGGCAGGATATGGGGCAGTGGTTCAAGTTCAAGTTCAAGTGAAACGAAATAACATTCCTCCAGGACCCTGGTGCTACACACAAGACAAGAGACAAGACAAGACACAAAATGGGGCAACAAGTGCAGACAGGACAGACAACAACAGACGGCACGACAGACAATACATTCATCCGTAGAGGGCCGCAGTGTTGTGGAACAAAGCAGCCCAGGTAGATTATGTGTAGCAGTGTGGTGGAGCGGTGTTACTGAATTTAAAGTGCAAGAGTGCAACACGAGATAAATAAATAAATACAGGATGAAGAGTGGACTGGGTTTAAGAGTTCAAGATATTGGCAGTTTATGAGTTCAAGAGTCTGATGGCCAGGGGGAAGAAACTATTTCCCATCCTGGAAGTGGAGGCCCGTATGCTGCGGAACCTTTTCCCGGACGGCAGGAGGGAGAAGAGAGTGTGGGACGGGTGGGAGGGATCATCCACAATGCTGGTTGCTTTGCGGATCCAGCGAGTGGTGAAAATGTCCTGTACAGAGGGCAGAGAGATCCCGATGATCTTCTCAGCCGTTCTCACTACCCGTTGTAGGGACTTGCGGTCTAAGGCGTTGCAGTTCCCGTACCAGGCAGTAATGCAGCCGCTCAGGATGCTCTCAATGGTTCCTCTGTAAAAGATGGTGAGGATGGAAGGTGGGAGATGGGCTTTCCTCAGTCTGCGCAGGAAGTAGAGGCGCTGCTGGGCTTTCTTTGTGATGGAGTTGGTGTTGAGGGACCACGTGAGGTTGTCAGTGATGTGAACACCAAGAAACTTGGTGCTCTGGACCATCTCCACAGGTGAAATGTTGATGATAAGTGGAGTGCGGTCCCGACGTGGTCTCCTGAAGTCAACAACCATCTCTTTAGTCTTGTCGACGTTCAGAGGCAGGTTGTTGGTTCTGCACCAGTCCATCAGCTCCTGTATCTCCTCTCTGTAAGCTGCCTCGTCTCCACCACTGATCAGACCCACCACGGTTGTATCATCAGCGAATTTGATGATGTGGTTTGAGCTGTGCTTGGCTGCACAGTCGTGGGTCATCAGTGTGAACAGCAGTGGGCTGAGCACACAGCCCTGGGGGGCTCCTGTGCTCAGTGTGATGGTGTTGGAGGTGCTGCTACTGATCCTGACTGACTGGGGTCTCCCAGTCAGGAAGTCCAGGATCCAGTTACAGAGGGAGGTGTTCAGGCCCAGCAGCCTCAGCTTCTCACTCAGGTGCTGAGGGATGATGGTGTTGAATGCTGAACTGTAGTCGATGAACAGCATTCTGACATAACTGTCCTTTCTGTCTAGATGAGAAAGGGCCAGGTGGAGGGTGGTGGAGATTGCATCGTCCGTTGAGCGGTTGGGACGATACGCAAACTGCAGGGGGTCTAGTGAGGAGGGGATCTGAGACTTGATGTGCCTCATGACCAGCCTCTCGAAGCACTTCATGATGATGGGTGTGAGTGCGACGGGACGATAGTCGTTCAACTTCCTCAGCTGACACCGCACCTGGTCAGCAGTGATGGAGAGGCTATTGTGTGGTGAGAGAGTGGGAGCCTCCTGATGAGTGGGACAGCAGGAGGGAGCAGTAGAGTCCTCAGGGGAACGGGGGGGTAGAGAAGGAGAAGATAAAAGGGGATACGCAGCTGATATCCCTGGTGGGGGTTGCAGAGAGGTGTGAAGGGGAGGTGCCATTGGAGTTTGCAAGGAGGTGTGAAGGGGGGCACTGGCATGTGATGAGCTTTGATGGTTGGGTGAGGGGCAGATTCCTGAGTCAAACCTGTTGAAGAACAGATTTAAATTTATTAGCCCAGTCCCGATCTCCAGACTCTGGGCCTCCCCTACTCACTGTGCTCCTACCAGTAATGGTGTTCAGTCCTCTCCACACACCTCTGATGTTGTTTAGTTTCAGCTGCTCCTCCAGCCTCTCTCTGCATCTGTCCTTCCCCCTCCTTATCTCTCTTTTCAGCTCCTTCTGAGCTGTTCTCATTGCCTCTTTATCTCCTGTTCTGAAGGCTCTTGACTTCTGCTTCAGCAGAGCTCTCAGATCAGGGGTCAGCCATGGTTTATTATTGGAGTGACACCGTACTCTCCTGGTCGGTACAGTGTTCTCCACACAGAAGGTGATGTAGTCGGTTATGCAGACTGTTAGCCTGTCGATGTCCTCTCCATGGGGCAGCGGTGGCCTAGTGGTTAGGGAGTTGGCCCCGCATTGGAAGATTGTGGGTTCGATTCCCTCCCAAGTAGGTTGCCCTGAGGTACCCCTGAGCAAGGTACCGTCCCCATCACTGCTCCCCGGGCGCTTTCAATAGCTGCCCACTGCTGCACGGTGTTTGTGTGCATGGGTTAAAAGCAGAGGTCCAATTTCGTTGTGGTTCATGGTGTGCAGTGCTGTGACCTCGCAATGACAAGGGTTGTCACTTTCACTTTCACTTTCATGTGGGCTGCATAGCGCCTCCCAGTCTGTGCCTGAGTGCCATGCTAGACTCATCAGACCATCCTCTCACATACATTTACATTTACATTTATGGCATTTAGCAGACACTCTTATCCAGAGCGACTTCCATGTCCTAATTACAGGGACAGTCCCCCTGGAGCAACTCAGGGTTAAGGGTCTTGCAGGTACCCAGTGGTTGTAGTGCCAGACGTGGGATTTGAACCTGGGACCTCTTGAGCCATAGATCCATAGGCAAGTACCCTACCACTAGACCACCACCACCCTCGTAGTGGGGGGTTGATTGCATACTAGAGGTATGTATGAGGGAACCAGATGGACCAGGTTATGGTCTGAGTGTCCCAGTGGAGGGAGGGGTGATGCTCTGTATGCATCCTTAGCGTTTGCATACAGTAAGTCCAATGTCCTGTTTTCCCGGGTGCAGCAGTCCACATACTGGGTGAGAGTAGGCAGAGTGGAGGACAAGGAGACATGATTAAAATCACCAGAAATCAGGAGGAAGGCTTGGGGATGTGCTTTCTGCATTTGAGACACAACTGTGCGTATTGTTTCACAAGCTGCTGCTGCGTCTGCCGTCGGCGGGATGTAAACAGTTATCGCGATGACTTGCGAGAACTCGCGCGGCAGATAGTACGGTCGGATGCTGACCGCTAGCAGCTCCACGTCCCGTGTGCAGCACTGCTCTTTAACGGAAATGTGCCCTTGGTTACACCATCTCTCGTTCACATACATCACAATCCCCCCGCCTTTCCTCTTACCGGTCTCCTTCGCGCTCCGGTCCGCTCTCACCAGGTGGAATCCCGGTACAGCAGCGAGAGAGTCTGGAGTGAGGTGTGTCAACCAGGACTCCATGAATTGTACACTGTGTTTGTGTGATTGCATGTGTGTGTGTGTGTTGCAGGTTTGCTGTCAGTGAGTGTGTGTTCTCAGGCTGATCTTTGGTGTCAGCACAGACTCACTCAATAAGATTATATATTCTGGTTGAAACACACCAGTAATTCTGCACCAGGTCTTCTTGGCAGCAGGCAGTTCAGGTTATCAAAGCCATCAGAAAAGGTATATTTCTTTACTGACTATAAGCGAATGGGATGTTGCCTTGTTTGTCGCTGGGGGGCGGGCCCTGTTCTTCATTGGCTGCTGGGCCCTGTTCTTTACTGGCTGCTGGATCCTGTTCATCACTTGCTGCTGGGCCCTGTTCGTCATTGGCTGCTGAACCCTGTTCGTCACTGGCTGCTGGATCCTGTTCATCACTGGCTGCTGGTCCCTGTTGGTCATTGGGTGCTGGACCCTGTTCGTCACTTGCTACTTGACCCTGTTTGTTTCCATCTCCAGATTCCTCATTACTAAGAGCTGCAGCCCCATGAATTGTCTTGGGCTTCCCATTACCTTGCTGCTACCTGGACATAGTTTCCTTCTGTACATTGTTTGTTGATCCCAATCATGGTACCCCTTTATGTCCTTATCATAGTGTTTGTTCCTGCCCCTTTGTCACCACTGTTAAGTGTCCTTTTCTCTGTTCTTGTGCCCATCTCAATCCCTGTCATCCTTCGGTCCCAGTCCCTGTCATCCTGTCCCTGCCTCATTCAATGTTTACATTCCAAACTCGTCCTGGTCCCATGCCCCTGCCTCTGCTCATGTGTGTCCCACAGTCTAGATCTGTGTTTTCTCCCATGTGCACTTCCCTGTCCAACCCTGTGTCTTCTCCTCTTATGTCAGCTCCCTGACCCAGGTCCATGTCTCCTCCTTTGTCAGCTCCCTGGTATCACCCTGTGTCCTGGTCCTGTTCAGTGTCTGCTCCCCAGTCCCATCCCATATCTGTGTCCAGCCCATGTCTCATCCAGTGACTGCTTCCCATTCTCATTCCACGTCAAGTCCCGTGTCCCATCCTGTGTCGGCTCCCCGTTCTTGTCCTATGTCACTGTCATGTGCATTATTAGCTCCCATGGCCCAGTCCCTGGGCGGTACCATGGTGCAACCCTCATCCCGTTTTGTAGCCCAGATTTCGTTATGGGCCCCTAGTAACAAACCCAGTCAAATGCTCCCAATAGAGGGGCTGTTTGGTTTTCAGTAAGGGCTCTTCAGGCCTGCCTGGTTCATCCCATGTTAGTTTGCCCCTGTTTTGGCTGCTTAAGGCTTGTTTTAGGTTTGTTTGTACTCCCCTCAAGAGGCCGGCTCCTGGCGAGGCATGGTTTTGTGCCCCAGGAGTGGCACTTATGGGGGAGCTTCGGTTTGTGGGACTCTGCCCTGACTGGGCTCGCCTGGCTCCTTGGTATGATGTGCCACATCAGTCTAAAGTTATAAAGTTTGCAATGAGTCTGAGAAGAGCGTCTGTCATTCTGGATTCATGTTCGATTCAGTTGCGTGAGTAATGTGTTCGGTTAAGGCTTGTGTGTTTGTACATTCATGTTTATGTCTAATAAACCCCAGTTCCCAAATCCTGACTCTGCATTTTTGTCTGCTCAAACCCAACACACCATTCCATTCAGCAACACATCTGCACATTAGAAGTCCTACTTGTGGGGGAATCGAACCCACAATCTTCCAATCCGGGTCAACTCCCTAACCACTAGGCCACCTGTTTGTGTTTTTTGTTTCAATATTTTATTTCAATCAGAGCAAAACTCTACACAAGACTGTACAACTGTACACAAGAACTGCTTCCGAGATATTTTAATGTAAATATATTTTAGTTTCTGTTGCCTTGTGATTAAAATATGGAGTTACAAGGTTTTGTTACAACCAGGAAAGGTTTTTTTAATTGATAATTCAAACACTCTTAGACCATAGGTTTGGTGAAGTGTGCTTTAGTCTGACCCTGGTCTTTGGTGTGGTTACAGTGGTTCTGTTCAGCACCCTGATCTTCGTTGCACTGAAGAACAAAACAATTTTTAATCATTCCGTGTCCATCTTGAGACATTTTATGCTCTGATAATTTTTTATAATCATGCCAATCCCATCAGCCAGCATGGATCAGATCCGTGTGGGGAACTTTAACCTTAGACTCTAAAAAAAAACTGACAAGTTATTATAATCAACACAGTTGCTTCTGCTCTTGGCCTACTGGAAGTGCGGTTACTAATCAAAGCGTCTCTTTCTTTATAATCGTTCATTATTCCCCTTATGAAAACACAAAAACCACAGTTAATTAACCTCAAATGTGCAAGTGTGCATGTGTGCGTGTGTGTGTGTGTGTGTGTACTTCCTGGTTCAAAGATTTTCTACAGAGCTGAAATATTTTCACCTCCCCACTGCATCAAAACCACACAACTGCAGTTTTAACACTTTTTCAGTTTGCATTTGCTAACATGTTTATCCAACAGTTTCACTCAACCACACACTACAGCCTGTATAACTGTTAACCATCTGTGTCATAAAGAAGATAAAATACCATCACACCATCCTGTTCACAAATACATTGTGCTTTAGTACTTTATTCTTTTTTTGCAACTGTGTTCCAAAATTGAAACTTTAGCAGAGTTTATGTCACCTTGTGGTTTTAGCAAATGCAAGAGTAGAGAGCAGCTTGAAGAAACCCCTGGGGATATTAATGAGAGTAATGCTATAGAGAGGAGTTGAGGAGTTTAAATATTTGGGATCAACAGTTCAGAGCAATGGCAAGTGTGGAAGAGAGGTGAAGAAGACAGTGCAGGCAGGTTGGAATGAGTGAAGAAGAGTGGCTGGAGTGATTTCTGAGAGACGGGTAGCAGTGAAAGTAAAAGGGAAGGTTTACAGGACGGTAGTGAGACCAGCTATGTTGTGCAATTTGGAGATGGTGGTGCTGATTAAAAGATAGGAGGAGCTGGATGTGTCAGAGTTAAAGATGCTGAGATTTTCATTGGGTCCAATGAGGATGGACTTATAAGTATATTAGAGGGACAACTCAGGTTAGATGTTTTTGGAAACAGAAGCAAGAGAGAAACTAAATGGCTGAGAGAAGCAAGGTTGTGTTGGTTTGGACATTTCCTGAGGAGACACATGAATTATATTGGGAGGAGGATGTTGAAGATGGAGCTGTTGGGAAAGAGGAAAAGAGGAAGACCAAGAGGAGGTTTATGGACATGGTGAGAGAGGACATGCAAGTGGTTGGTTTGAAGGAGGGCGTAACGCTTAATTGGTGCTATTCGGACATCGATGTGTGAGTAGGAATATCATACTTAACTTAATTTAAACTGCATAGACAAAGAACTCAGGAATCACTAGTATAAAGGGGAAAACAAAAGGGAATGACCAACACTCTGCTCTGACTCATTGGGACTTATAAATCCTACCCCAAAGAGGCACACCTGTTGACCTAATCTTGCCCTCCCTGGTGGGTTGGAAATCCACAGGCAGGGAAGGCCATAAAGTCACAGTCAGAGAAGCCCTGCCCTATGTCAGAACCAAAGACGCCCTGCCCTAGCCATAGTCTAGGAAGCCCTGCACCCGGCCCTTCATGGCAGGCACAGAACCCGGCGAAACAGCCCCGCTCTCTGTGGTGGGTGCAGAAGCCAGCAAATAAGCCCTGCCCTCCAAGCCCAACCTCAACAGCCATGGCAACCAGCACTTGGAGGATTCAACCATGCCTCTCCAGTAGCTCATTGGGCCCCAGGGAGAAAGCAAGCAGAACTGAAGGCACCAGTAGCTCCAGGCACTGCAGAAGCTCCATGAATGCGGCCACCATCACCAGTCGGGACCACTCGTCATTCCTCAACTGCTTGTGGAGCTTCAGGGAAGAAGCAATCAGAGCCGCAGACGCAAGGTTCCACAGATGTCTGCAGCGGTGACCACCATCACCTGAAGTTCATGCTTGCTTCTCTCCATCAACTTGCAGAGCAACAGGTGCCACTGTGTGGTTGCCCTACCTCTTGATGTCCACAGAGTTTCTGGCTTGTTATGTCTATTCTCAGGTTGGTCATTTGTGTAACGCATAAGGGAGTAGCCAGGAGTCTCATATTCAACTTTATTGAATATACCGCCTAGACACACAACTCAGGAATCACTAGTATACTGTGTTTGAGAGTCTCAGACTTAACTTTATTAAATGTTGCCATGTGCACAGAACTTAGAGACCAAATATACACTAAACATAACGTATGTGAACATAAACAATGACAGACGCTCTGCTCTGACTCATTGGGGCTTGTAAAACCAGCCCCCAATGAAGCACGTGTCACCCAGAGCGCTGCCAACTGTCACAGTTTCTCCACATGCAGTTGTTCTGATCGGATGTGATCATATGCAATATATGTTTATGTACACATTCTGCCTTCTGAGAGCAATAATAAAAATATAAAAAAAGAATGAAAACATCCAGTATATTTTTATCCCAGCATTTAAATGCTGTGACTGATTAATTTAAAATCAGCACTGCACTGTGTGTGTTAATTAATTTAATTGATCCCAAAGGTGATTAGAGAATCATAGTAACAACATTCTTCTTCTTTTTCTTTCAGCTGCTACTGTATAGGGGCCGCCACAGCTTTGGTCTTCCTCTTTTCTTCTTTCCTGGTTCCATCTTCAACATCCTCCTCCCAATATAATACTCGTCTCTCCTCTGGACATGTCCAAACCAATGCAACCTTGCTTCTGTCCCCAAAAATTCTAACTTGAGGTGTCCTTCTAATATACTCATTTTTAATCCTGCCCATCCTCGTCACACCCAACAAAAATCTCAGCATCTTTAACTCTGACAGTTACTGTGTCAGAGGCTCTGCCTCCTGTCTTTTTTCATTAAAGCCATAGTCTCCAACCCTTAAAACATAGCTGGTCTCACTACTATCCTTAAACCTACCCTTTTACTCTTGCTGGTACCCATCTGTCAAAAATTACTCAAGCCACTCTTCTCCACCCATTCCAATGTACCTGCACTTTCTTCTTCACCTCCCTTCCACATTCTCCATTACTCTGAACTGTTGATCCCAAATATTTAAATTCCTCCATTTTTATCATCTCTACTCTCTGCATCCTAACCACTCTGCTTTCCTTCCTTTTCACTCACATTCATGTATTCTGTCTTTGTCCTTCTCACTCTCATTCTTCAACTCTCTAGAGCATATCTCCATCTCTTCAGAATCTCCTCAAGCTGCTTCCCACTCCCGCTACAGATCACAACTCTGACTTACTCCTCTGTAACACCTGACATCTTCATACAAAACCACAGCTCCACTCTAGGTACCCTGTCATATGCTTTCTCCAAGTCTACAAAGGCACAATGCAACACCTTCTGACCTTCTCTGTATTTCTCAACACCCTCAGAGCAAACATTGCATCTGTAGTTCTTCTTCTTGGCATGAAACCATACTGCTGTTCACTAATCCCCACCTCTTTTCTCTTTTCTACTTCCACTTCTCTTTCCCAGAACTTCATGCTGTGGCTTATCAGCTTTATCCCCCTATAGTTACAACAGCTCTGTACATCACTTTACCTTCACTCCTCAGGCGTCCTCTCCCTTGGCAAGATCTGTTCAACTCTCCTAACTCTCCTAGAGAGAGAAGATTGGATGATGTGAAGATAGTGATCCAGGAAGTGCAGAAAATAAGCAAGATAGAAGTAAGGGCAGCAATGAAGAGGATGAAAATTGGAAAGGCTCTTGGTCCAGATGACATACTGGTGGAAGGATGTCCCCATCCTTCCACCAGTATGTCATCTGGACCAGTAGCCTTTCCAATTTTCCAATCTTCACATCATCCAATCTTCTCTCTCTCTCATTCTCTTCATTCATCAGTCCCTCAAAGTACTTCTTCCATCTGCTCAACACGCTCTGTTCACCAGTGAGTATGTTTGCATTTCTATCTTTAATCGCCCTGACCCGCTGCACATCTTTCCTTATCTTGCTCTCTGCCTTATCACTTTTGCAGTAATTTCCCAGCAATCTGGTAGCTCTTCAACACCTCCCAGTGCCTGTGTTAATTCCTACCTGAATTCCACCTTGCAGTCTTCCTTCTTCAGCTTCCACCACTTGATCCTTGACTCTGCCCTCACTTTCTTCCTCTTCTTGACCTCCAAGGTCATCCTACAGACGACCATCCTATGCTGTTTAGCTTCACTCTCCCCTGTCACTACTACGGGACATGTCCCCAGTAATGATTTAAATGTTGATTTGTAAGTAAAATGATCGTTTGATTATTTGTATATTTATTCAATTTATCTTTGAATTTTGCATTTTATGAAATTACATTTCTTTATATATCTGACAGAAGTGTTTATTTATTGTAAATCATTATTCTGTGTGGTGTTTAAGCTCCTCCTCCTAATAAATAAAGTCTGAGAGGACAGGACGTCCTCTTTAGTTCTGATCCACTCACCACCTGGAACACCAGTCAGTAATGGCTCTGCTGCTCATCGGTGAGTGTAAACTTATGACTTCCTGTAAATCACAGTGTAAATGGTAGAAAAAGCTTTTTAGATTTGAAACTGTTTCTAGAAGGTCAACAGGAGAGTCCTCAGGGCTGTTAAACCCTTTTAATAAACTTCATTCAGGACGAATGTCCACTAAAACCCTGTGAGACGGTCCTTTATGAAGACAGGACAGTGTTGAAGTGTGTGTTGTTCTAAAAACTCGCTGCAGTGTGTTTTTATCAGCAGGAACAGCAGCATTGGGACGATAAGGGCTTTAATCTTGTAATTATTTACAGTGAATTTACACTGATTTTACTATTTTTTGTTTCTGTTTTGTTCCACCGTCACATTTTAATGATTTGTCTCGATTGAACTCTGAACAGTCCTTTTCTATGGTTGGTTATAAAAGCAGCTGAAAGAGCTGATAGAAGATCGGTGATCATCCTTTAACCCTCAACACAGGAACTACTGAGATCCAGTTTTAGATCATGGTTTAAATCACAACTATTCAAAAGTGTTGGACCCCAGTTAAACCAATAGGATTTACTTTTCCATGTGTTGAGTGTGTGTGTGTGTGTGTGTGTGTGTGTATGTGTATGTGTGTGTGTGTGTGTGTTTCAGGTGTGCTGTCAGTGAGTGTGTGTTCTCAGGCTGATCTAACTGTGGAGGTAGAAGTTGGAGACGATGTTACTCTCTGGTGTCGACAGAGCCTTGTTGCGTTTGGTTATATATTCTGGCTCAAACACACCAACAATTCTGTTCCAGTTTCTGTTGCGTGTAAATATTCATCATCATCAAAATCATCAGCAGCAGCATCATCATCCCCCACTGATTCCTGTTATATTGTTCCTGAAAATAAGCGAGTGGTGATGAAGGTGAACTCTATGAACTCGTCTCTCACAGTAACTGCAGTTAAAGACTCTGATACTGGACTCTATTACTGCAGTATTCCGAAGGACACTGAACTGACCTTCAGCAGCGCAACATACTTACAAGTGAAAGGTACTTTTATTATTTAATTACATCTCTCATGGTCAATTAATTAAATTAATAAATTATTATACAAAACAGAAACAAGCGATATTAAATTACATAAATCTAACGTTTTGATTTTTATTTCTTTAGAGAGGAATGGAAATCTTTTCAAGGTCCTAGACGAATCTAAAGGTTTGTCATTTTTGGATTTACTGGAAGCCTGAACACAGAGTCCTGCAAACTGTTATTCTCATCATCTTATATTTTTATAATTTATAGTGTATTTTATGGTGATACTTTGTTAATTATGACACACACACACACACACACACACATCTAAATATCTCTGAGCATTAATGGAGTGGCAGTGGGAGTTAAGAGTTTGTGAAATTTCTGAAGAAGCTTCAGAGTTTCTCTGTGTCGCCTTTTTGCTTTAACAGCAGGAATCAAACTAAAGTTTTTCTCTAATGAGTCAGATCTTCAGATTTCTCTCTCTCTCTCTCTCTCTCTCTTTAGCTCCTTGTGCTCCTGATGTGTTCTTCATTCTGACTCTGGTGTTTGGAGCTGTGGTTGCTGTTCTACTGTGTGTTCTTTTAATCCTGATCTTTAATAAACAGAATCAGAAAAAGACAAAGGGTGAGAATTACTTTTCATTATTTAACAATTCTTTACTCTTTTTTTCAAGGTTTTGCAATTACGTATATACATGATTACAGATAATGTCTCACAGAAGAAAATCAATAAATAAAAATTAAAACCTAATATATCTGCTTCTGTAGACGCTGAAATTAAACATGAGGTAAGGCTGACCACATTCATTTTCTCACATTTATTCTTTGTTTGAAACATTCAACAGAGGAAAACAAGAACATTAATAAAGAAACAATTTCAGTGTTTTAAATAATCTGTTCAGTTTGTTCTTGTTGTGTGTGTAAAGTGTGTGTGTGTGTGTGTGTGTGTGTGTAAAATGTATGTTCTGTGTTTCTGCAGGAACTCGATGGGGGGCTGGTGAACTATGCTGCTCTGCACTTTAACCAGAAAAACCAGAGAAAACACAGATCAGACAGACGGGTAGAAGAGATGGAGCCACATGTTGTGTATTCTTCAGTGTAGTGCGAACTCTTCAACCTTACAAGTTGACCCCTCAACACAGCTCATTTGCAGCTGCAAGTGATTTTTTTTAGGGGGTGGGTGTTAAAAATGTAATACCAGAATAAACTATTTACTCTATTCTTGTACTAAGGACCTTTAACTGCATTGTTTTTTCATAAACCTTTCTGACTTGGTTGAAAAGTAAATCCAAGGAAGTC
This sequence comes from Hepsetus odoe, assembly GCA_017165825.1. Taxonomy (NCBI): domain Eukaryota; kingdom Metazoa; phylum Chordata; class Actinopteri; order Characiformes; family Hepsetidae; genus Hepsetus; species Hepsetus odoe. Next base: position 3,144,763 of record CM029390.1, on the reverse strand, counting down.
AAATGACTCAATATTTCTGATTGTGTTAAGTATTTTTTACTTGTATTTATTATAATGGGCAATGTACTGTGTGAAGGTGTGTGGGTGTGTGTGTGTGTGTGTGTGTGTCACAATAAACAGAGTACTACATTAACAATAAGCTATTGTCACAGTGGCGGTGTGCAGGAAGGACGTCAATGCAGAGCCAGATCTCCCAGACATACTTTTATAAACTGACTCCAGACCACGAAACTGGAGAAGAACTTAACAAAACCACTCGTAACTAAAACTTAAGTTGAGCGAATGAGCCGAGCTCTGTTCTGAGCGCCCTCTACCGTGAACAAAACAAAAGCAAAACACCCAACATCCTGACACCTATGGATTGTTAAAAAACATTATAATAATAATTTACAAGAGTAGATATATAGGATTTCGATAAATAAATAAAGGGAAAACCTTAATTAAACTTTATTTATTAAAATAAAGGTCAAATTAACAGTGAGTTGAATTTTCCACTAAATAATTTGACTATAACCTTTCTGTCACGGGATAACAGACTAAAAACAGATTTTTCAACACAAAGGGGCACAGGGGTCAAAAAAGGCCAAAAAACAATCTGCTTTTTGATGGACCACACATTTGCATATATGTATGTGTGAAAGTGTGTGTGTGTGTGTGTGTGTGTGTGTGTGTGTATGTGTGTGTGTGTGTAAAAATAAGAAGGCAAGTATAGTTTGCTAAAAGGCATGTGGGCGACTCCCCAAATGTATAGAGGAAGGTTCTCTGCTGAGATTGATCTTATCAGCCACCAGGAAAATGCTATGTCTGGCGCAAACCCAACACATCCCATCACCCCAAGAACACCATCACCACAGTGTAACATGGTGGTGGCAGCATCATGCTGTGGAGATGTTTTCCAGCAGCAGGGACTGGGAAACTGGTCAGAGTTGAGGAAAAGATGGATGGTGATAAATAAAGGGATATTCTTGAGCAAAACCTGTGTCAGTCTGCCTGTGATTTGAGACTGGGGCGGAGGTTCACCTTCTAGCAGGACAAAGATCCAAGGCATCCTGCTAAAGCAACACTTGAGTGGTTTAAGGGGAACCATTTAAATGCATTGGAATGGCCCAGTCAAAGTCCAGACCTCAATCCAATTGAGAATCTGTGGTCAGACCTGAAGATTGATGTTCACAAGTGAAAACCATCCAATATGAAGGAGCTGGAGCAGTTTTGTCTTGAGGAATGGGCAAAAATCCCAGTGCCAAGATGTAGCAAACTCATAGAGACTTATCAAGAGACTTGCAAATATGAATTGACCCAAACAACACAGCACTGGTAAGGAATGTATTTACACAAAGCAGGCATGTTGGACCTGTGTGGATATATGAAGTATTCATATTAATTTGCTGCAACATTCAAAAACATTCTGACCTCCATCCCATAAATCCCACAGCTTGTGCCATCCATCTGTCTGCTGTGTGGGATAACTGCAGGCTGCCAGATAATATCAACCCATTCTTCTTTTCCCAGCAAATTTCTCCATCTCTTGAACAGGGCACTTAAAAACATGAATATGTTTAGTAAGTACTGAGGCAGTATGGGTACCAGGCCCTATGCTACAAATCATTTCATGTATAATCCAAGAGAGCTTGGTTCCCCCAGCCAGCCCCCTAGCCAGTAAGTCTAACCTGCTTCTGTTTGATGTTGGCCTCAACCAGGGCTTTGTCATCAATTCTATTCAGAAGATTTTTAGATGGATTTTGTAGATGCAGCCAAGGGACTGAGTTTGATGTTCTGGACTGCATACTGGTTCTTTGGATATTACAGTGCTGTGAAAAAGAATTTGCCCCCTTTCAGATTTTTTTTTTTTTGCTTAATAAAGACATAATATTTAGATTAGTGAATCATTTAAATGTAACAAGCTGGCGACCTGTCCAGGGTGCGTCCCCCGTCCTCGCCCTGTGTGCGCTGGGTTGGACGCCAGCACCCCCCCGCGACCCCGTTTGGGACAAGCGGCAGAAAATGGATGGATGGATTTAAATGTTACAAGTCCTCACGCACATCGTTACCTCTTCGTTTTGTTCAAGTATGTCACAAGACAGATCAACATCTGGCACCTTCTGGATAAGCTTTGACAATTCATCAATGCTCTCCTGGACGATCGCACTGACATTCTCAAAATTAAATGCTATGCATATGTGTCTGAAAATTTGTTTTGCTTCATCAAACATTGAAGCATTCTGCAGAGCAGCAAAACAGTATGTTGAAAACCGTTGTCATTTATTTTTCTGCACAAAGAATTGGAGAAGGCCTTTATAGCATGGGCAGCACATATATGAATAATTGTACGATCCAGATCAACGTTTTCCACGATAACAATTTTATAAGACCTTTCAAGGTAGTGATGTATGTTTTCCTTGTTGAATCCCAGTACAGCACCCTGGATCATTGCCCAGCTGTAGTCAGCTTCAACTTTATCGACACGAATGGTGGAACATTTGAGTAGAATTTTAACAAATTTCGTTAGCCAGAATTAAATTGTTGGCACATCATGGTCATTAGACAGCAGGAATGGACACTGGAAGTGGCGGTATCTCCTTTGCCTGGTGAAGTGAAGCTATAGTGCGGCTTTTGTCTTGGTTTGGAACTTTTGCAACAACACCACCAGTTGCATCCAGATACAGTGATTCCTGCTTCTTCATCCACAAGACTGAGCAGCACTGAGATCCTCTCTCAGTATACAGATGCACTGTGATTGGGTTAAGCTGAAGATGTTGGATGTAACCAGGCCAGTTTTTCAAATCTGTGTCACAGTCCTTCATGATGCTCTGAGTGAGCATCAACTCCAGCATTACATTGTCATGTAGACGAGTGTTCTTATTCAGTTCTGAGGAAATGACCTTGAGTACATTTTTGTTTAGGCAGTTGAGGTGAGGTTGTCAGCAGAAAGTTCTTCTTTTGTCGTAGACTGTAATTTCTGATGATAAGTGTTTACACCCTTACACAATTTTTCCTCTCTAATGCATACTGGCCCATCTTTGATGCATCTCTCCTTTTTTGTGCAAGATTGCACCAATACGCAGAACACTGACTTGAACAGGCTGATTTTTTTTTTGGATTCTGCCAAATCAATAACCAGTATTTGGCCTTACAAGAAGAAAAAATAAATTTTGCAAATGCTTTGAAAAAAGGTGCATAAGTTTTCCTGCTGTTCTTTTTCTTTATCCACTTCTATTTAAAAGAAATAGGACAGTTTGGGTTTCTTTTTCTGAACTCTTCATACATTATATGGGTCCAGGATTTTTTCAGGTGTTCTTGAATTTTGGAGGAAGCTACCTTTTCCATTGCTTGTAGCTTAGAACAATCTGGAAACATCTGGGCACAAATTTTGTTTTTCTCCATTTTATTTCTGTACTTTTTGTTTCTGCTGCATCGCTGTAGATTTCTTCTGCATGAACCGTATCCTTTGCCTCTGTGTGATGTTCAGGAAAGTTTCTACATTTCTGTCGCTCTTCTTTGCTGTCTTTCGAATGTTTAATAATAATGTGTTCCTTTAAGGCTTCCTCAGATGGAAGCCTCTCCACAGAATTGATTTCAAGTTGTCTGACTGCAGCTCTCAGACCCTTTCTGTTGCTATTCCAGACCACAGAAAGCCACTTGTGATTTTTCAAGTTATCATTTTTAAAAGTCAATAAAGATATTTCTGACCAGATAGTAGAGCTGAATGGTATCTTGTTGGGAAGATTCCCCATCTTGCTAAAAAATACAGCTAAACTTCCCACACCACCAACTTCAACCCATAAATGAATCCTTTTCTGATTGTCTTCAGCCTTCATTGTTGCTAGCCCCTTAAACTGCCAGAGCTAAGGGGTTAAAATGCAGGAAACATCACTGTTCTTGTTCTGTTAGATCTTAGTGCTGCGTTCGACACGGTGGATCAGTCCATTTTAGTAAATAGGCTCCACTCCACTGTCGGCATTAGCGGAACAGCCCTTAAATGGTTCAACTCCTATCTCACAAACCGTTACTACTTCATCCAAATGGATGATTTTGGCACCCCCTCACCTATGTCACTAGTTAACTATGGAGTCCCACAAGGGTCGGTGTTAGGCCCAGTGCTCTTCTCCCTCTACATGCTCCCACTAAGTACTATTATACGGAAGCATAATGTTAGTTACTACTCCTACGCTGATGACACTCAGCTATACTTATCTGTTAAATCATGTGATAAAGCATCAACCGGCACTTTAATTAGCTGCCTCAGTGATATTAGGGATTGGATGAATAACAACTTCCTCTCACTAAACCCCGAAAAAACTGAGCTGCTCTTGTTTTGTAGTAGTGATGTAGACAGGGCCAACTTCATTTCGCATATCCGGGATGCAGGGTTGAAGTGTTCAGTTAGTTCTCTGGCACGTAACCTTGGTGTTATTTTTGATTCAAATCTTTCATTTAATCCTCATGTTAATGCAGTTGCGAAGACATGCTTCCTGCACCTTCGGAACATTGCCAAACTATGGCGTTTTCTGTCAATGGAAGACACGGCGAAAGTAGTACATGCATTTGTATACAGTAGATTAGATTACTGTAATGCCCTACTTTCTGGAAGCTCTCAGGGCACATTAAGCACCCTACAGCGCATTCAGAACACAGCCGCTAGGATTGTTAGCAGGAGCAGGAAGTACGACCACATAACTCCCATACTCTCCTCGCTTCACTGGCTTCCTGTTAGGTACAGGGCTAACTTCAAGGTCCTCCTCTTAACCTACAAGGCACTTAAAGGTCTTGCCCCAATATACCTAACCGAACTGCTTAATACCTATACACCTAACCGCCCACTTGTTTCATTTCTGTGTCTGTCACTACTGGATCCTGCTCATTACTGACCCCCTCATTCCATTTCTCTCCCCACATGTCCGGGGGGGCCCGCTGTGGTCATCACCTGAGTCCAATGCCGAGCTACCATCTGGTCTGTGTGATGCATCTGATGCGCCAAGGGACCCTGGCAGCTCATCGGTACCTGGAAGAAACTTGGGACTCCTCACTGATCCTGGAGTTTAAAACCAAACTAACTCTGTAATGTTAGTATACCCAAGGGGGTTGGGTAGCCGGTTGACCTTGGACCCTCAGAGGTTTTTTTTTTCTCCACATAGTGGAGTTTTTGGTTCCTCTCCTTCGTAGTCGTCCGGCTTTAACATCTATTACTGTAACCTGTTCCATCATCGACCATCAATGTAAAGTGCCTTGGGGCAACTTTGTTGTAAAAGGCGCTATACAAGAATAAATTGAATTGAATTGAATTGAATTAAAATCAATTTTCCTCACGACCACCACCAAAAAATAATTTTCTCATCTTATCTTATAAAAATAATATCAGTACCTGGGACCTTGTTCAGTTGGCTGCTGTTGATGAACTGATTTGGATGCTGAAGCAAACTCTTCTTGACCTTTTTAGGGCCCCCAAATAAACAGTAACATGAGTAGGTTGATATGATCCCTCCCTCCCTCCCTCCTACCCCCCACCCAAAGTGGATTTTGAAAATACTAGGAAAAACTGTAGCTGCATATGAACAATTTAATCACTTTAATTCCTTTAATCAGGTTAAACCTTTGAATCACAGTTTAATTGTTTAGAATTAACGACGGTAGACTATTTACATATAAAATAACGGATATGAGGTAAATAAATTGATTTTGCAAATAATGTGTGTGATTCAAAAGTGTCTGAATGCATGAAATTTAGATTTCTAATCATGTTCTTTCAGAAAAAGGTAAATAAAGAGACAGCTATATGCCATCTATTTACTAAATAATGGATATGACGCAGGGGGCAGCGGTGGCCTAGTGGTTCGGGCGTCGGCCACATGCTCGGAGGATCGGGGGTTCGAGCCCCTTCCCAATTGGTTGCCCTGAGGTACCCTTAAGCAAGGTACCGTCCCCGTCCCGCTCCTCCCTGCGATGGGCTATCGACCTGTCCAGAGTACGTCCCCCGTCCTCGCCCTGTGTGCGCTGGGTTGGACTCCAGCACCCCCCCCCCCGCTATATGTCATCTATTTACTAAATAATGTATATGAATCATGCAAAATTGCTTCTCATGTGACTTTTATTTTGAAAATCGCAGACTTTCAGAAGGTTTACAGAAGCAGCGGTAACGTTTCATATTTTCACAATTAATTAAAGGTGTTGTTTGACTAATTAAAGTGTGTACTGAATTTCAGAAACAATCTTGAATTTGTGAAAGTGACAGTCGCTTGTTTCTGCCTTATTTTAGTTCAGTAAATGAGGAAAAAAGGAAGCCACTGCCTGCTTTACTTCGGTGCAACCCCCCCCCACCCCCTCTGCCTTTTTAGTTTCGATTTCGCTCTGCGTCAACAGGGAACCAAAACATTGACGGAATATTTACTGTAGAATAATCTTCTTTTAATCTTATGAAATGGACTACAGGACAGCGGTGCAGAGATGTATGTTGTTATTTGCATTGCAGCTTCGTCTCACTTTAGCAGGTGAGTGTGATCCTGATTAAATATGATCAGTGGAACAAACTGAAAATGACTATTCTTTTCACCATGAAACGCAACACAACGAAATTCAGCCTGTGTTTCACCCATACACACACGTGCAGCGGGGAGCAGTGACGGGGACGGTACCTTGCTCAAGGGTACTTGAGGGCAACCTACTGGTGAGAGAATCGATCCCACAGTCTTCAGATGTGGGGGCAACTCCCTCACTACTAGGCCACCGCTGCAGTGTGTGCGTGTGTGTGTGTGTGTGTGCGTGCGTGTGTGTGTGTATATATGTATGTATGTATGTATATAATCGGCTGTGTTCTAAACACAGATCACTTTGATTCTCTCTTCGTTCAGTAATTCTTACAGCAGCTTTGAAGTTTAGAGAAATGAAACCTGCGCAGGTCCAGGCAGCGCTTTTAGTGTTGAGATCAACATTCAGAGATGACGTGCTCCTGGAGACACGTGATGCTGAGCAGCGTCTCTGAATGTGATTTAATGGAGTCTGTTGTTTATGAAGGAGACCAGGGTGTGGTAGATTTGTTAATGTTTCTCTCCAGAGTTTGTAGTGAGCTTTAATAACAGACTAAAATGAAGCTCTAAAATCAAGCTCCTCCTTCAGTTTCAGATCCTGTTTTGATTGGATGATCATCTAAAAGTAACTCTGGTTTAGATGTTCTGATGAAGGCCAGCAGTTAATCATGTTGTTCTCTTGTGCTGCTGCCTGTAAATATTTTGTCTTCCATGGTGTGTTCAATTTGGATCATTCTGCCTTTTGGACCTTGTGTTTGTGTAAAACAGTAACAATCACTAAATTTCATCCTCAGAGAAAAAGGGAAAATAGTTTCTCAAAAAACAACAATTACAATAACAACAACAACAATAATAATAATTATTATTATTATGTTATTATGATTAATAATGTTATTATTTTTGTTATTGTTGTAATAAAAATTGGCATTATATATAGAGAGCCGCTTCTATGCATTTTTTTGTAGCTTTACATTTTGCAACAATTATTAAAGTGATTAATTGCTTAGTTGTAAATTATTACACAAGGGTAATTTAGACATTTTAAATATATATAAATCAAGGAAACCAAGGAAGAAAGTTAAAATGTATCAGCAGGAAGCTCTGCTTAATAAAAATGTTGTGAGCTGGTCGTCACTGTCGTTGCTGGATGGATATTTTTTGGCACCAATGCTGCTTCTCCAGACTTTTTAAAAAAAATTTTATGAACCTTCAGTAAAGCAGCGTTTGCTGATCTTCAGGCTGGATTAGGAGTCTATCAGATGTTCTGTAAGAACTTCATAAACAAGAACTTTAAGAAGAAGGAACAGGATTTAAATTCTTTTGAAGTCTTTTCTAGTCTATTCTAAATGAGACCTGCAGCCTGAGTGATGAAGCTGAAACTGGTGTTAAAGGTTCTGTGTTTCCTGCATGTCAGGCGTCCACATGGATCAGTTTTTACACCAAGCTTCTAATTTCTTCACTTGATCATTGATTTTTAATTTCTTACAGTATTTGATTGTTCCAATTCTATTAGAACTTCTGTTTGTTTTGTTAAAAATTATGAGAATGTAATGATTATTTCTAATGATCGTAGATGAGCAGGTCATGAGTTTTTTTTTAAAGTAATGCTTTTACACATAGAAACTCACCACAGTTTAAATATCCAGTGGGATTATTTAGTTGTTAGTGAAGTGATTAATTTACTCTTTGTATCATTAAAAGATTCATAATTTCAGAGTCTTTCAGAAACACCAGCACAGTTTAGTCTCGTGGCTAATAAAAGTAGAAAAAATGGAAACCAATATTCCTTGATCTTTTATCTAGTTTGTGTATTCTATGCATTTTGCAGTTTCTGATGTTTATTAAATGTTTAATCATTGAGATGTCACATGTTAAAAGTTCACTGCTGTTAGATAGAGAATGAACCCCCACACACATCTGTGGAATTAAAAAAAGAAAATAAATATATTACTAATATATACTAATAACTATACACTTCTCCGAAATGGAACTAGAGAACGTTGGGCCCTCAGGCCACCCTCATAAAGTCTGTGTCTGATGGTTTGGTCAGAGATAATCATGCCAGTTTCACTGACCAGTTCAACATCCCACAAGTTTCACTGACTTGATACTAAACTCTCATTAAAAAGTGTTCCTTTCATTTTTTTGAACAGTGTTTGTAGAACAAAAGCCACAAAAAAAAAAAAAAAACAGGTCTGAATTTTTAAGAGCTATACTGCTCATTTTTAAAGTTAATAGTTTTATTGTTGGTGTTTCCTAAAATACGTGCACTTTATCCATAACAAGTGGACCTTTAAGTTCCATAAATGTCTTAATTTAGTTTGCTCTTATCCAGAGTGAATGTCCATGTCCTACACCCTCTGCAAAATGGACAAAGTTTTTTAGTGTCCTTAAAGCTTCATTTGATAATTTTTACTCACATTTGTTGCTTCAAATCAGTAAACTCAGTTAACACTCTGTAAACATTTGGTGAACATGACTAACAGAGCCAGAACACAGACACTCTTAATGAAATATGAACTTTGAGGTCGGTCCACTGTTGGTGAGGACCAGAGTCTTTCTTTCACGTGTCTGTATTTCTACTTCAATAAAGAAAGTCTGTTTGAGTCACTAAACTCATTCATGCAAATCAGTGCCTTCAAAACAAAACACTGAAAGTTAAATTAGATTCAGCAATCTGATCAACATCAAAACAAAAAAACAACAACAAAATGTGTGGTTTTAAAGAGGTTTTTGTCTGTTCCACTGATTATTCCTCCTCTTTTCAGTCTTACATTGTCTACAGTATTTCTACACTGCAGTCACTCCAGGAATAAACATCCCAGAGTTCGCTTCAGTGGGTCTGCTGGATGGAAAGCAGTTTGTTTATTATGACAGTGACATCGCGAAGATGATCCCAAAGACAGAGTGGATGAAGAAGAATGTTGGTGAAGTTTACTGGAAGAAATGCACACGGCGTGAACGGGTTAATGAGGAGGTCTACAGAATCAATCTAGAAACTCTAAAGCGGCGCTTCAACCGGACTGGAGGTGAGACTGAACACACACACAGATCAACACTCAACACCAGAACTGTGTTCACACAAACTGAGTTTATTTAAGTTTGAAAGTTTAGAATACAAATTGACCGACTTGAACTTCACTTTAGTCTCATCTGTCGCTCCTCTTTCCTTCATCTGCTTTAGTATCTTCACAACCTGACAGTGATCCGTCTTCTTTCACAGGAAAGGTCACCTGACCATCAGACTGAATGAATTACGGCTCTCATTATGAATTACGAATTATGGTTGAATTACGGTCAGTCTGGTCTAAAGACTCGTCCCTTCAATAACTGCAGATTTTCAGCTTAACTTTTAAAAGCTCTTTAAACATGAAACTTGTCGAGGTGAATTAAAACCACTATGGGCAGCAGCAACCTACTGGTTAGGGAGTTGCCCTGGATCCGAAGATTGTGGGTTCGATTTCCTCACCAGTTGGTTGCCCTAGGTACCCTTGAGCAAGATACCGTCCCTGTCACTGCTCCCCGGGCGTTTTCAATAGCTGCCCACTGCTGCACTGCACTTACTGACTGAAGTGAGAAGCAGTTCAAATAAAACTGAGTTTAATAAAAATATCCAAGAAGTGAAGCTAGAACTAAAACTAAAGCTACAGCACGACTGGACTATCGAAGAGAAAACAGCAGGTACTGATAAAATCCTTCAGTTTAAACAGTATTTTTATTCACTTTTAAAAAGTTGATGTTTTATCATATAAGAGTCAGTTCTGGGTTTGGGATGTTGGGTTTCCTCAATATTGCTCAGTCTTGTATAATAAACTTTGTAGTTTTATTAATCTCTATTGTGATCAGCTGAACAAAACCTCCTAAATCCTTTTCTCCTTTCTGTCCTTCATTCTGTCGGATGGTTTACAGATCAAAGAGTTTTATTAGAGAATCTTCTAGATTAATCTTCAGAACACAGACACTATACGCTACATTTACTGACATATACAGTCAGAACATGATGTTCAGACATAAATATATGTGTGTGTGTGTGTGTGTGTGTGTGTGTGTGTGTGCAGGAGTTCACACACTGCAGGGGATGTTTGGCTGTGAGCTGGATTATGATGATGGAACTAAGAGAGGATACTGCCACTTTGGTTATGATGGAGAAGATTTCATCAGTCTGGATCTGAACACTCTCACCTGGACTGCAGTTAAACCTCAAAATGTTCTCACCAAACTGAGCCTTGAAGGGACACATGCAGCTGGATCACTAAAGTCCTACCTGGAAAGCGAATGTATCGATTGGTTACAGAAGTATGTGAATTACAGCAGAGACGCTCTGGAGAGAAAAGGTAAAGTGTGATCTGATCTCTTTCTGGAACTACAGCTCTCGAATAGTTTCTTCCTAAAAGATCAAAGGCAGCATGTCAGATCAGGTCAACATAAACTAACTGCTGGTTAAACTGGTGATATTTTTATTTTTGTGCTTCTGCTGGAGGTTTTCCCAGCAGACGTTTCTTTACTGTATTAAGAGTTTAACACCTGACCTGACTCAACATTACAATCCAAAAAAGTATTAAAACCTTCAGAATAACATTAAAATGTCCTTTTCTAAAGTAATAAAAACAATGTACCGTCCACGTGATCCTCAGTAGAACAAACACAAACTACAGTGTCTAAATGTGCTGCTCGTTCATTTATTAAACACTCATGAGGATCTGAATGAAAGTCCATTAGTGATCTTTATTAACCACTTTATTCATAAACTTACTGAAATTATACACGTTTACTAATTAACATTTTGTGGAATCATCTCTCTCTGCAGTCCCTCCTGAGGCGTCTCTCCTCCAGAAGGACTCTTCTTCTCCAGTGGTGTGTCACGCTACAGGTTTCTTCCCCAGAACAGTGACGATCTCCTGGAAGAAGAATGGAGAGGATCTGCATGAGTACGTGGAGCTCAGAGAGACACTACCCAACCAGGATGGGACCTTCCAGAAGAGAAGTGTCTTGAGAGTCTCACCTGAGGATCCGGAGAAGAATGCGTTCACCTGTGTGATTCAGCACAGCAGTCTGGAGAAGAACATTGTGCTGAAGTTTGAACCAGGTATGACAGTCTGATGCAGAAGGACAAAACTGTACATGTTAATTTTTCAGATTAGTTCAAGAGTGTCTCCACACTGTTTTTTCAGATGGAGGGTCAGATGGTCTTCCAGATGGAGGGTCAGTTGGTGTCATCGTTGGTGTGGTCGTGGTTGTTCTCCTGCTTGTTGGTGTTTTAATTTGGAAGAAGAAGAAGAAATCTGGTAAGCAAGATAAGAGGCAGAAGTTAATGAGTCTGAGTGTAAACGGTGATTGTGATCAGTAACAGAAGAACGTTACAGTGAATTAAAGTTGATGGTGATCCACTAACAGAGTTTTATTTTCAGACTTCAACCCTGTTTCAGGAAATCCGGACACTCGTAAGTTCCTTTATGGTTCTTATGTTGCTTTAATCACTCTTTATATATTCGTCTTGTTTAGTGAACATTATCACGACCCTCTGTGTGTTTAAATGTGAATATTATTTATGTTTTTATTGCTTCTGATGAAGACGCACCAACTCCTGGAGATCACACGACTTCATGCTGATCTGAGAGAGTCAGTCTAACTTCACTCTGTATCATCTGTAAAACTCGTATGTTCAGAAGGTCGTGTCTACAAAAGCTTTAACCAATCATAGAAACAATCACGTCGTCTTTATATCTGCAGTTTTAGGAGACAGAGACGATGTTCAGGTGGACATGAAGAGAACAGTTCAGCACTTTCATTTACAGTCTTTACATCTTTTTTTTGTACTAAACAGACTCATCATGTAAATAAGCTCAAATCCAAACCCAAATCCTGTACAGTTTAATGGATGAGTTGAAAGTGAAAATAACTTAAATAACACTTAAAAGCACGTCTAAGGTTTCTGTCAGTTTTCAGCTCAGGCTGTGAAAGAGGTGAGGATGCAGTAAAGGCTCCTGAAGAACTGAGTGTTCTGAAGGTCTTGTGTTTAGGCATCAGATGGCTGTTGGCATTTTAGATTTTCCACAAGAAACTTTCTGCACTCAGCTGGAGTTTGAGGTTGTTCAGTGTACATCATATGTACGTCCGGTATCACATATATATTTGTTTTTATGAAACATGATTATAGACTGTCTCCCTTTGATTAGCTCAGTTAAAATCTGGGTCATTTTGTGTTTAAAACAAAGTTTGGTTGCTGAGGACAACTTGTAAAAGTCTGGAAAATTTGTTGTCAGTGGTCACAATTTTGACTGTAAAACAAGAGCATTTCATTAACAGGCAACATTTATTCAACTGAACCCACTGAAAAATCATGCACTTCATGTATGAATGTACATATCTACTATTTATTAATTAAGCTACTTCTTTTAAAATGATTATGTGGATCTTTGTGTGACATTTCTATTTTTTCATCATAAATGTTTTCTATGTGTTTCTGTTTCTTTTGTTCTTTCAACGTGAAGGACATGTTAATGGTCTTAAGAGACTTTACTAAAACATGTAAATGATCATGTTTGAGACTCCGGTGTTTTCATATATATTTTTTTTTTTAACGAGACGTTGGGTCCATGTGTTTTGCAGACGTTACAAACAGACTGAGCGTGAACTCACTAGCTGAGGATCTCTGTTAATAATCAGCTAAAAGTGAAGTTCTACACACACACTCCACCTGCAGGGTCTGTGCTGCGCTCTGGTGGTCACTACAGGTTCCTTCACTGCGTCCTGAAAGATTCCCTTAAAGCGGGTCGATTTGGAGAGATTCAACCTCTGCATTTCACCCATTCGAGTGCAGCAGGGGGCAGCTATTGAAAGCGCTCAGGGAACAGTGACAGTACCTTGCTCAAGGGTACCTCAGCGCAACCTACATGTGAGGGAATCGAACCCACAATCTTCCGATCGGGGGCAACTCCCTAACCACTAGAACGCCGCTGCCCCAATAGTTTCAATAATTCCGTTATTGATATAAACCCAACTATAACAGCAGATATTCTCCTTTATACCTCAAGATCGAATGTTTTCATATTTTCTAGATTCATGTCATTTGTGCACAGGCTGTGCTGATCCATAAGGTGACATCAGTACTTCTAACTTTCATAAAAAGCAGAAACAGTCAATGAGTGTAAGCTGTTATGAATATAATATTTATGTTATGTATATGTATGTGTGTATATATATATATATATAATTTTTTTTTTTTTTTTTGTGAGTTTTAAAAAAAAATAGAAAATTTGGTTAAATATTCGAATTTGGGAAATACTTTTTTTTTTCAAGTTCCAGGATATCTCTGAGCTGCTTTTTAATGAAAATGATTTAAAATTAAAAGTGATAGAGGGATGGAGGGATGGGAATTCCAGCTCTACTGAGTCGGTTCATTTAAAATGGTTCATCAAAAAGATCTGATTCAGTTCAACTTTAGCTTTTATAATTCGGTGAATTTATAAAGCCTGGGCCTGTGATTGATACGTGCACACATCACTTCATTTATTCAATGGAATTGTACTGAAATGTTTTATTTCTAGATGACAGTATTTTAAGTAATGCTGAGTATAAAAACGTTCTCATTAAAAATTAATGTAAATAAAATTATTTATTTGTGCTGAACCTTTCGCTGAAAACCCCGAACATCCCATCTTTTGAGTGTAATATCTCGTACAACCATGTCCATAAAATAATAATAAACACTCCAGACAAATCACACCCTAAACATGTTAACAGTTAAACACTGGAAGACTGAATTTCAGTGTCACTTCAGAGGGAGTGATTTTACTTCTCTCTGTGATGATCTGCCCTGGTTTGGAGAACGATAGCGTCAGTCTGAAAGATTACTAGAAACAGAACCTCGTTGTATCTGTGTTGGTTCTGGAAGGAAGCTCAGTGAACAGAGAACTCCATTACTGACCCTCAAGGATTTGATGGTGGAGCTGCTTTGGCGGCTGTGTGGGCCGGAGAAACAGGAGGGCTGATGAAAAGGTGATGGAAGCATGTTCTCATGTCCTGTGCTGTGGAGTCTTGGCTGTCCATGTCTGCAATAAACTAATCTCGGCCAATCAAGAAAATCTGAACCACCACCATCTTCTGAAAAACCCCAAATTACTCCAAGCTACTGCAAATCAAGCATCAGACCACCAACAACTATTCAAAAAGTATCTCAGAGTACTCAGAAGTATCCCAGACTAATCCACAGCTACCCAGACTACCCAAAAACCACCTCAAACTACCCAAAGGCCTCCACTGTGAGAGTGTCCCACAGCACACAGCAGACAGCAGCACAGTCACAAAACCCAGTAACTCCCAGGACAAGCACTACATGAAGTCTACTCAGCATAATATGACGTATCAGACCTTTGTTGGCCGTGTTTGACGTAATGTTTCCAGTAAATCAATGAAAACACATTTACAGACAGTATCTGATTCTCAGCAGACACTCAACCAGAAGAAGAAAATCAATAGCAGGTTTGTTCTTTTATTACACAAGTATTGATTGTGGACACTGAGTCTCCTTTAAAACTGACACTGCTGATTCAGTTTAGCTTTGCAGATGATAACTTTTTATTCACATTATAAATAAAAAAAGAAACAAATATAAATCTCAACATGTTCAATGTATTTAAACCCATTTATAAATCTTTAGATCGAGATCCAGAACAGAAACCTCTTCAATAAACACTGTCCAGTTCGGTCATGGAGCAGTTTGTTGGAGTTACCTTGTTGTCGTGTTTCAGTTTGGAGTTTGTTTCTGTTGAACAGAATAAATGTAGTTGTTTTTATTTCTGTGTTATTTGAATGAAGTGATAGTTTTTGTGGAACACGTGTTATAAATGTAGTAAATTATAACAAAGCAGAAAACAGAAAAAAGCTTTAATGGATTTATTCAAAAGTTTCATCTGGAGACTGACAATGGAACAGATT
This sequence comes from Hepsetus odoe, assembly GCA_017165825.1. NCBI lineage: Eukaryota > Metazoa > Chordata > Actinopteri > Characiformes > Hepsetidae > Hepsetus > Hepsetus odoe. The sequence goes on along the minus strand of CM029390.1, from coordinate 3,129,308 downwards.
TAGTTTTATATTTAGTTTAATGAGGGGCAGCAGTTGCCTGGTAGTTAGGGAGTTGGCCCCGGATTGGAGGTTCAAACCCCTTACCGGTGGGTTGCCCTGAGGTGCCCTTCAGCAAGGTGCCATCCCTGTCTGTTCACTCCTCCCTGCGATGGACTGGTGACCTGTCCAGGGTGTGTCCCCCGTCCTTCGCCCTGTGTGAGTTGGGATGGACTCTGGCACCCCCGCTCGACCCCCTGCTTAGGACAAGCACCCCAGAAATTCCAGAAATGAAATGACTTGTGACCTTTGGTTTAATGAGAGGATCTCTGCACCTTCTCTCTGTAGTTTCTGTTCTTCAGTGTGAGAAACGGCAGAACAACCAGTGAACCACAATCACCCAACTCCAAACACCAGAGGCGAAAGCGAAGACGTCAGGAGTGTGTCCGTCTTCAATAAAACATAGAACATCATCAGATCACACGTCTATCTGTCCATGTTTCTACCTCTACTTACAGGAAACACAGTAAACACACCTTCAGACGAGTGTGTGTCGATGGAAGAGCTTCGATTCCTCTCTGAAGAAAGAACATTTAAATCCATTGACTGTGAACAGAGTTTATAAACTGAACTGTTATTATAGTTATAACCTGTTTTATTTATCAGCACTGATATCAGGACTAGGGGTCTTGCTCAGGGACCCAGTGTTGGTAGTGCTGGAGGAGGGATTCCAACCTGTGATTTCTTGATCTTTATTAGGTCTGTAGGCAAGTACCCACTAGACCACCTCCATCCCATATGATGAGAGTAATATCATCTCCAACTTCTACCTCCACAATTAGATCAGCCTGAGAACACACACTCACTGACAACACACACACACCCACACTCAGAACTCACTGGAACAGCAGAATGTATCAGTGATGTGGTCGGACGCCAGCAAGTTCTGGTGGATTATTCTAGTGTTTTAAGCCATTATTGCTAATGTTGGGATTTCAGCTAGTATGTTTGGGTGAGAAATATACACATTTAGATAAAAATGATCATCACTGCAGTTAAACCAAGAACGTGTTTCTCAAACTTTAATAAAAGAGACATTGATACTTTGACAATTCTCCTGTTAACTTTCTCCCTGGAAACAGTTAAAAACTAAGGTCTCGTCTCTTCTGTTTCATAGTGATTAATAAAAGAGAATAAAGTTACAGACACTCACCGATGAGCAGCAGAGCCAGTACTGACAGGTGTTCCAGGTAGAGAGTGGACCAGTACTAAAGAGGGCGTCCTGTCCTCTCGGACTTTATTTATTAGGAGGAGAAGCTTAAACACCACATGGAATAATGAAGGACAGAAAACAAGAATTAATATAACATGCTGTATTTATATTTATAATTATACGTGCGTATTATTATAAATTATTGTTAAAATTTATTTAAAATCCTTTTTTATTATTATTATTTATTATTTATACCAGCATCAGTTCTTCTAGGTACACTTGCACAAAGTCAGGGGTTCTGTAGGATTATAGTGGGTGTATGATCCAGCCAGTTTTACCAAACAGTGCTGATGATCATCAATTCACACAGAGAGGTTTGAAACACGGTCATGTTTGGGTGTGTGCGACCAGCCGAGAACTCCTTCAAAAAATTGTGTGCAAGTGTACCTAGAAAATTTAAATCTTCACAAACAAAGAATTGGTCACGCAAATATTGATTTGATTTACTTACTCTTTTGTTCATTCACTGCATTTTGTTGATTGATGAAAATAAATGATTAACACTTCCATTTCTGAAAGCATTAGGAGGGTTACATCAGGAAGGGCATCTGGTGTGAAACTTTGCCAAATCAATATGTGGACAATGAAAGAGACTTCCATACCCGGTTGGTCGGGGCGGGTGCTGTGATCACCATCGAGTGCTGGTAGCCTACAGGGTGCTGGTGAAAATTGGATTACTGTTAGCCAAGAAAGAGAAGATGAAGCGGAAGTGAGGGAGGGACTTTGAATGCTGCAGCATGACTGGTAAGGTAGTGGTGCTTTGATATGATGATGATGGAGAGAAAGGCTACATTATCATATATATATATATATATATATATATATATATATATATATATATTCCCTCAACCTACTGCATTGAGAATCAAATTTTAATCTTTCGATCTTGAGAACAACTCCTAACCACTAGACCACTCTGATTTAGACGAGGTGAAAGACTCAGCGTGAACAAATAATCAATAAAGTCTTAAGTAACTTCTGTAAAATATTTTCTGCATTTAAACAACCGTCTAACTGGTGATACTTTATCACTTTATCGTCGTTTATACTGGTCCATCACGTCGCAGTTCTAAGTTTCCTCGATCTTGTCTGAAAGATCACTTTTCTAAACATTCTGTGTTTTATCTAAAACTAAATCTGTTTTTTTTAATTACAATAATATATATCTTATATAAATGATAACAAAAAGTTACATCATTAATAATTTAATGCATCAATTAAATCATTTCTCCAAACCTGTAAAAACATTCAAAGTCTTCACCGACTGTAACAGTGAAAGCCAAACAGTTACTTATTAATCTCTCTAACTAGTAAAATAATGACTGTAAAGTGTGCTGTTTTAATAAATAATCTTATAAACAGTTAAAGATACATGTGTCACTCCAGGAAGGAGGGTTTGGCAACAGCTCGCAACCCTGGGAGCCCCGCCTACCTGACGCTTGTATTTAAAGTTGCTGTCTGACCATCTCAGGGTACAGAGGCGGCACACCTTGCTTCTTCTGCTCAACATGGACTACAGGACAGCAGGTGGAGAGATGTGTGTTTTCACAGACAGTGCAACTTCATCTCACTTCGCTTAGCGGTGAGTGATCCTGATTTAATCTGATCAGTCGTGAGTGTGAGGTGCTCAGTTGGTCTCGTAGTCATTTAGTTGCTGGATTAGTTTATTAAATTAATATAAATATCAGTACAATTAAAAGATTAGTATAAAGAATAAACATGAGAAAGATGGAGTGGTTTGTGGGATTTAGATTTGTTAATGTTTCTCTCCAGAGTTTGTAGTAAACTTTAACAACAGACTGAAATGAAGCTCTAAAATCAAGCTCCTCTTTCAGTTTTGATTGGATGATCATTTAAAAGTAACTCTGGTTTAGATGTTCTGATGAAGGTCAGCAGTTAGATCGTGTTGTTCTCTTGTGCTGCTGCCCTGTAGAGTGTAAATGTTTGGTGATCAGATTAAACTTAAGTTCTAAATCTTTCATTAAACTGATTCTTCAACATAAGACTAGCGCATGAGCATCATAACTACTGATGTTCATACATACAACCGAAGGTCGTCAAGGTCAGATGGAGATCTTTTTATTTGTGCAGGGAGTTCACTACAGTTTTTATCACGGCAGTTCACATTCCACATAACTAATACAACAGCGTGCTGCCTGACCTCTATGGAGCGATCAGCGAGAGCAGTGTGAAATTGCCAAGAATACGAGACTTGCGGTTGCAATTTCTCCTTAGTTTATTGAAATAAATGTCCGGTTTATATACATTTCCACACTTGAACTAGTTCTAAAAATCATAAGAGAAACAAAAACCTATTTCAATATAGTCTACTAACTCTACCTTAATAGAAACAGTGTCAGATACATCAAATAAGCGTCATTGAAAAGTTTGCTGGGTTTTAAACACAGACACCAAATGGCGAACATTCGGCCTGACTTCAGGTGTACAGCTTTTTCAGAAGAGAAAATACATCATTACCAGTAAACAAAAACTGCCATCTCTCAGAAAATACAAAAAAAAAACTACAAACAAACAAAAGCCAAAATCACTCCCTAGACCATTTCTGTTACCTTCAAACAAAGAAACAAATGGGCAGGATCAGAGATCTCCTGACCAACTCAAAACCTGGAAAAAAGCAACAAATATGGCAGCTTTTCCAGCCAAATCAAAGGAACAATGAAACAAATGACTGACTGTGTACAGTGAAGTTTACACTACTTAACAATCACTGAACACTTTCAAACACCACAGGTGTGTCTCTACACACACCCACTGTTGGGCCCCGCAAGCCTGCAGCCAAGCACCTGGAAGGACACACACACAATGAAACACACAGAGAGAGAGAGAGAGAGAGAGAGAGAGAGAGAGAGAGAGAAGAGAGAGAGAGAGAGAGAGAGAGAGAGAGAGAGAGACTCTAACACAGTTCACTTTTTCACTAGGACTACAACACAAATCTCAATATAGAAGTACATAAATCTAAACGTTACTCTCTTAGGTGGACCTAGATGTCAATGAGGTTGTATGAAGGTGTGTGTTCTGAGTTCATTTTCTATAACTCTTCTGCAGAAACCTCATATAATTTCCACCAAACAATAATGACTTTAAATAATGACAAATAAACAAACATATAATCCACAGCTGCTGTTATCTGTTTGTTTTTTAAATAGATGTCAACATTCTGTTTTGGTGTAGCTCTAGGGGCAGCGGTGGCCTAGTGGTTTGGGCGTTAGATGCATGATCGGAGGATCAGGGGTTCAAACCACTTCCTAATAGGTTGCCCTGAGGTACCCTTGAGCAAGGTGCTGTCCCCGTCACTGCTCCCCGGGCGCTTTCATTAGCTGCCCACTGCTGCATAAGGTTTTGAGTATGCATGGGTTAAATGCAGAGGTCCAATTTCGTTGTGGTTCATGTGTGCTGTACCATGACCTTGCACTGACAAGGGTTGTCACTTTCACTTTTTTTTTAAAATCACTGTGCAGTATTAGGTTTTGGGCCATTAAGAGTTTTTGTAGTTCTGTGAGAATTTAATTTTTTTAAGTCAAATGATAGTTACCCAATGACATGAGTTTATGTTAAATGGGACAATTAAATTATTAAAACACCACCAGTGATTTCAGTTTATAGGTGAACCAGGAAAGACTTCTACTCTTAGAACCTGCATGTCTGCATCTGTTCTCCTGTCACTTAGCCGTTTTCCTCCTCTAAGAATACTAATGACTTCTTCTGAAAGACTGAAGCTGTTTTGTGTGAGTTCTGTTGCTTTTGCGATGTGTTATTGTGTTGAAGACTGATTTACACTCACCTGTGCAGTGAGACTTTCTCTGAGTACGGTTTTGTAAAACCACTTCTTCACTGACATCACAGGCCAAAAGGCCAAAATCTGCATCAGAAATTAAGGACAATATCAAAGGAATATTTAACAACATTATCATCATTTAGGTTCCATTCGCTGTTTGAGTTTATTGTGTAAACTGAAGTGTCGGGTTCTGTCTGAAAACACAGTAAAGCAGCTCTTATTGTAGAAACGTTCTCCTGAAAAACTGAAGACAGGTTTAAAAAGTTGTGGCGGTGCCGTCCTTTGGAGTTTAAACTGATTAAAAGTGATCGAGGACGATGAACATTATTCACACTGCTGACTGTCAAAGAGCTGAAACATTTTTGGCGAGCCAGCAGAGAGGAGTGCTCACACTCCCTAGAGCTCCTTTCTGGGAAATCAGTCACTGTTCAAAAATATTCATACCTGTATTGAAAGACACAGTCTGTACATTTAATAATAATAATAGTTTTTATTTATATGGTACTTTTTTGAAACCCAAGGTCACTTTACAGAGCAAAAATAAAAAAAAATTTAAAAACAGAAGTTAATACAAACACAAAGACAGAAAACAAACAGCGAATCTGGAAATTAGAACTGGGAGAAGTGGAATAGCACAAACTGAATAGATATGTTTTTAACTGTGTTTCGAAAAGGGACAGAGAGGACATTAAGCGTGGACTCCACGGTGAGACGCAGTGAGAGCGGGCGGTGACGGTCAGGTCAAGGATGACCAGATTGAAGGGGATTGCGGTAGAAGTGTGATGAACAGTGCTGAATTCTGGGGCGCCAGTGAACATAAGCACGCGGACGGCGGGCGATTCCGAGCGCTTGGCAGAGGCTGTATGAGCTCGAGTCCAAGCGAGCCGGACTGTTCCAGTCCCAGAGCTGAGACGGCGTGTATTCAAACCCCATTAATTAATGACCAGACATCAACGAACAAAATGCCGCAGCTGATCAGATCCGTAAACAGCCAAGAACACCGAACCACTCCTCACTGTTCACGTTAGCCAGAACCCCGCAACCCTCACCCACCAGTAGTGCTGAGACGGCCGTTTAGTAGCGTTCGGAAGGCAGACCGGCCGTAAAGAACTGGACGAACAGAGAAGGAGAGAGTGGAGACTCCCTCACCAGCTCTGAGCAGGGAGAGGACTCGCAGAACAGGGGTGAGACGAGGACGTGGGTCTGGGTCGATACCCGGAACACGGAGTTTACACACGATCAATGTCCGGACAGTCCACAGAAGGCTGACGCGGGCAGAAGCAAATCCCGCGCAATCAGAAAAAATTGGCGCGGGAAAAATTGTGAGTATAAGTGTCAAACGCTGAGCAAGAAGTCAGATGGAAATCATCATAGCAACTCACTAACACAGAATGAGAAATATTGGGATACAGGGCTGAGAAAAGAGACTAAACAAACAAACAAAATTCCAATGGAAAGACGCGCAGCAGTACTCCCACCGGAACCGGCAAGTTTGCAAGATCAGAAATATGAAGATTAAGCAAATCATTTGCAAGAAAAATTTGCAGAAGAGTGTTTTTGCGAAAAATAAACTTGCAATCACATTTCTAATAGACCTTCTGATAGATCTTATACAGCTGAACAGTGCTGTTGATTTTGATTGATCCAAATTTCTGCAGTACAGCGACTGCATTGTGCAAGTACTTTGATGATGATATACTTGCAGCTTGTTTAAATCTGTGACTACACAACTGAAAAGCTTTGGTCAATCTGGCATAAAACAGTATGGGAGACGTACTGACATCTTCATTGCTTTCTTTAAGCTCTAATTCTGGTCATTCAGACCTTCTGTTAGAAGAACTTGATTCCTGTTAATGAAGGTACTTGTTTTTTATAACTGGGTTACTTTTTCGTAAAAATACAGTACACCACTTGTCATGTAAGATGTTAAATGATGATTCAAAAAGAAACATTAAGGTCATTTACTCTAATTCTGCAATTGCCATCTTTAAATAACAAAGAGAATAGTAAGTGTGAATTCTAGTAGAATGTGTACCTGAGTAGGTCTGATGCTGACACAATCCTTCACTGATGTATAATACATTAACATTAGACTCTATGTGAAATCCAGTCAAATTATCGCCTTGTTTGGGTGTTACCCTAAATCCCTTCCCTAGGTAGTATTCATGTCCCTGTCACCTTTAACCTATATATTATTAACCGTATCTCTATTTTTCTTTGTTCTCTACTGAGTAACGCTTTCTTTGCACGTCAAAAACACCAAAACAAGGTCATAGTCTCAGATAAGGTATCTCCACCAGAGGCCTTGGTGCTCCTGGGGGACAGATAAAACTTTTACTGAACTGTGCAAGTTAAGAAGAAGTTCCACAGAAAGGAACTGACGGTCTTCAACATCTTGCTTAGTAAGAACTTTTGTTTTCTGTTAATAAACACGTATATAGCTTAAAACCTTCTTCGCCTCATCACTGACTCCTCGAACCTCGGTTCTCAATTGGAGAATCCAACATATTCTTATGATTCATATATAATATGAATGTATAAGATTAGTATGTACATAAAAAAATTAAAAATCTTATCACCAAAATTTATATGAATACATCTATAATGACAACATTATTTTTGTTTAATCCACAAGAGGCTGAAATTGCTGGCAATGAAATATTTGGCATAAATCTTAGCGTAGTCTCACGGAACCAAAAGCCACCTCGATATCTAAAAGCGTAAACCTATAAATTTGAAAAATGAATCCTTGTAACCACGACAACAGAAGTACTTCCAGTATTCTTGCTAGGTTCTTGCTAGGAGCTCCCAAACTCCCACCCGGATGGGCTGTTCATCTTCGCTGGAGATTTCAATCACATCAGTGATTCTCCTAATTCCATCAATATGTGGATTTTATGTGAGTCAGGCTTCCCATGATGAGCTGTGTTCACACAAACATGAGAAGCGTGTACAGAGCGGAGCCGCCCCTCCCGGACTCTCAGACCCGTTCTGCTGATCCAGCGTACAGACCCACATACGTCAGGCGTGTGAGCCCACCCTGAAGCAGGTGAAGACCTGGCCCACAGGAGCCATCTCTGCTCTTCATGTGAGATGTTACTATCTCCACAACCATCATCACATGACCAGAAGCTTCAACATCTTCAACATCTCCGAGCACCACTATTATCTGTAGGTGTGAAGTCCCACACCCTCCCCATCATCTCCATACCAGTACATTTTACATTTGTGCCATTTAGCAGCATTTATCCAGAGCGACTTTCGTGACCTAATTACGGGGACAGTCCCCTGGAGAAATTCAGGTTAAGGGTCTTGCTCAGGGACAATGGTGGTAGTGCCAGAGGGTGGGATTTGAACCTGGGACCACTTGATCCATAGTTCTGTGAGCAAGAAGTATCTTGTCCCATGGCACCTATCTTCATGAAGTTCTTCGAGAGGCTGGTCATGAGGCAGAGACCCAACTTCCACCCTCACTGGACCTCCTGCAGTTTGCAGACTAAAGAGATTGTTGTTGACTTCAGGAGACCATGTCGGATCCACTCTTCGCTCAACATCAACAGCTCACCTGTGGAGATGGTCTAGACCACCAAGTTTCTTGTTGGAGTCCCCATGGAAGATGATGTTTGCTGATATTGCAGTGAGCTTAGGGAGCAGCTTGAGGAGAGCTGGGAGCGGAGTGCTCTAGAGAGAAGGAATGAAAGTGAGTAGGACAGAGTACATGAGAGTGAATAAATAGGATGGCAGTGGAGTTGTGAGGATGGAGGGAGTAGAGGTGAAAAAGGTGGATAATAATTTCTCCCACACCTGTAAAAGATTCAAAGTCTTCACCGGCTACAGCCAATGGCTCAGGCAGTTGGTGGGACATCTTACTACTAATCTCTTCATTTCTCAAGAGAATATGACCAAGGAGCGAACTACAGAGAGTCATATCACCCATTCAGACTCAAACGGCAACAGCTCCAGAAGTGTTTCAGTTTAAACTTTGGTGATTATTAACTTTTACAGTGAATTTACTGCAGAAGATTGGGTTGATTATGTGGCTCATATAAACTACCGAAGTCAGGTCGGCTCAAGAGAACAACGGTTTACAATACAGTAACCGGTACTTACAACAAGGACCAGAACTCACCGCACGACTACCGGGCGAACGCGACGACGGCTCCCACCCTGACACTGAGATCCCCACCTTTAGACCAGCCAAAAGAGGTTCCAGATGTGACCAGTCAGGACAGAGTGACACAAACCATGACAGTCTCCTGGTCTTCAGGGGTTTGACTCTGGAACCCAGCGGTGCTGGTGCTGGAGGATCTGAACCTGTATCTTCTTGGATAGTCTAGAATTCCAGTTCCAGATCACCTCCACCCTTTCTTTTCAGTCCTGGCTTTATTCTTCATCTGAAACTGTCTGTTGGAGCCTGTGTTTCAAAGCAGGACAGCGAGGGAGTGGAGGCTAGTGTAACAACTTCCTGTTGAGGTCCTTTGAACATTATTTCCATTAACCCAGACACTGATAACACCCACCAATAGGAAGGATTCCAAGAAAAAGCTTAGTGTTCTTAAAACTTCATTTGATCATTACACTCCTGTTTGTTGCTTCAAATCAGTAGCCTCAGTAAACACTCTGTAAGCTTATTTGGTGAACATGACTAACAGAGTCAGAACACAGGCACTCTTGATGAAATATGATCTTCTCTCTAAAGAAGTTGAGGCTCTGGGGTCCGATCCACTGTTGAGGTGAGGACCAAGAGTCTTTCTTTCATGTGTCTGTGTTTCTGCTTCAATAAGAAAGTGTAAAAGTCTGTTTGAGTCACTAAACTCATTCATGCAAATCAAAGCCCTCAAAACACTGTCTTCACATTCTGAGGACGGAGAGAAAAACAATGTGTGGATTAAAAGAGGTTTTAGGTTGTTTCACCGATTATTCCTCCTCTTTTCAGTCTCACACTCTCTGCAGTATTCTACACTGCAGTGCTCAGGGAGCAAGACCCACAGTTCCACTGCAGTGGTCTGCTGGATGGAGAAGTGTTGGAGTTCTATGACAGTAACATCAGGAAGATGATCCCAAAGACAGAGTGGATGAAGAAGAATGTTGGTGAAGATTGCTGGAGATACTACAGCGTGAACAGAGTAATGAGCAGATCTACAAACTCAATATAGAAACTCATGCGCTTCAGCAGACTACAGGTGGCTGAACACACAGATCAACACTCAACACCACAACAACACTCAGCAGAACAGTGTTCAGACATTACATTTTTTTTTTGTTTATTTACATTTTAAATACGAACTGAGCACAGATCTGAACAAACTAAGTTTTCTGAAACAGAACTTCACTTTAATTCATCTGTTGCTCCTCTTTCTTCATCTGCTAGTCTCTTCACCTTGACAAAGATCACGTCTTTCACAGGAAAGGTCACCTGACCGTCAGGCCCCAGATTAATTACGGTTCTGTTTCAGTCAGTCTGAGTCTAAAGACTTCGTCCTTCAATAACTTTCTAGATTTTCAGCTTGCTTTTAAAAGCTCTTCAAACATGAAACTAGTCAAAGTGAGAACTAAAATTAAAGCTACAGCACGACTGGACTATTAAAGAGAAAACAGCAGGTACTGATAAAATCCTTCAGTTTAAACAGTATTTTTATTCACTTTTAATAAAGTTGATGTTTTATCATATAAGAAGTCGAGTTCTGAGTTTTGAGATTTTGGTTTTCCTCAATACTCAATCTTGTATAATAAACGGTGTGAATTTTAGTAATCTCTACTGCAATCAACTGAACAACACCTCCTAATCCTTTTCTCCTTTCTGTCCTTCATTCTGTCGGATGGTATACAGATCAAAGAGAAACATTTTATTAGAGAATCTTTTAGATTAATCTTCCGAACACAGACACTATACACTATATTTACTCACATATGTCTGTCTGTGTTTGTGTGTGTGTGTGTGTGTGTGTGTGTGTAGGGGTTCACACACTGCAGGGGATAGCTGGCTGTGAGGCTGGATGATGGAACTAATAAACATGTAAATTTCTGTGTGTGTGCAGGAGTTCACACATGGCAGCTGATGTACGGCTGTGAGTTGGATAATGATGGAACTGAGAGATTGTACGTACAGCACGGCTATGATGGAGAAGATTTCACCATTCTGGATCTGAAGACTCTCACTTGGATTGCAGCTAAACCTCAAGCTGTTCCTACCAAACACAAGTGGGAGGTTACTGAAGGTGGTGCTCGTGCTAACTACTGGAAGAACTTCCTGGAGAAGGAGTGTTTGGCCTGGTTAAAGAAGATTGTGATACATGGCAGAGACCTTCTGGAGAGGCGAGGTAAAGTGTGATCTGATCTCTTACTGTAACTGCAGCTTCTGCTCAAACACACACACTGTATCCTTTCTCATCATTGCACTTAATAATGCAGAATCTACTGCATATCAGCTGTACCAGACACACATACCAGGGTTGTGCAGGGGATTCAGTACAGATTTTAGCATAATCTCACTGAATACATCTAGCTCATCTTAACGGTTTATTATGAAAGCCTTTCTGAAATGAAGTAAATAAAAGGTGGAGAAACACTATTTTAAGCTTCTGAAGTCTTAATATTTGTCATAAATACTGACAAAAGCAGTATCTACTGCTTTAATGTCTCTCTCTCTCTCTCTCTCTCTCTCTCTCTCTCTCTCTTTCTCTCTCTCCAGTCCCACCAGAGGCATCTCTCTTCCAGAAGAACTCTTCTTCTCCAGTGGTGTGTCACGCTACAGGTTTCTTCCCCAGAAAAGTGGCCGTCTCCTGGAAGAAAAACGGAGAAGATCTGCATGAGGACGTGGAGCTCAGAGAGACACTACTCAACCAGGATGGGACCTTCCAGAAGAGAAGTGTTCTGAGAGTCTCACCTGAGGATCTGGAGAAGAATGAGTTCACCTGTGTGATTGAGCACAGCAGTCTGGAGAAGAAAATGGAGCTACAGGTGTCTGATTGCAGAGTCCTGTCAGGTAGAGGAGAATTGATGCTACAGGCATTAAAAACTTGCCTTCATTTTCAGAATCATCGATGTGATGCTGATGATGATCAACAGTGATTCAACTCTTGTGTTTTAGGTGGAGGATCAGTTGGTGTTTCAGGTGGAGGATCAGTTGGTGTTATCATCGGTGCAGTCGTGGCTGTTCTTCTCCTGTTCCTCACTGGCGGCGTTGGATTTTACATTTGGAAGAAGAAGTCTGGTGAGGGAGAAATTAGTTACTGCTATTTGTGTATTTTTTTATAGTACTCTAATTACATCATACCTAACTGACACCTAAATTAAGAATTCTGGAAAGTACACAAGGTAGTAATTTGCAGGGATGGGATTTTCCTGTATGATTGTTTACTGTCAGTTCAATACGATTGGTGATGGAGACTTTTAGGCATCTGGAAGATCAGAGAAGAATCAGGAGTTGTCTGAAATAATTGCCCTCATCAAGTTGGTGTGTAAATTAATAGATCATCTTCTTCTTTTGGCTATTCCCATTTAGTGGTCGCCAAAGCAGATCATCCATTTCCATTTCATTCTGTCATCTCCCTCAAACCGACTACCTTCATGTCCTCTCTCACCACGTCCATAAACCTCCTCTTTGGTCTTTCTCTTTTCCTCTGTCCTGCGAGCTCCATCTTCAACATCCTCCTCCCGATATAATCCTCGTCTCTCCTCTGGACATGTCCAAACCTTGCTTCTTTAACTTTGTCTCCAAAACGTCTAACCTGATCTTTCCCTCTAATATACTCATTTCTAATCCTGTCCATCCTCATCACACCCAATGAAATTCTTAGCATCTTTAAGTCTGCTGCCTCTACTACACTACTGTTTTCCACTACTTTTTCCCATAACTTCACGCTGTGGTTGATTAACTTTATCCCTCTATAGTTAATACAGCTCTGCGCATCACCCTTTTTGTTGAAAATTGGTACCAAGGCACTTTGTCACTGCTTCTTAGGCATCCTCTCACTTTCCAAGATTGTGTTAAACAATCTGGTCAGGAGCTCCATTGCAATCTCTCCTAAACACCTCCATGCTTCCCCCGATATGTCATCTGGATCAACAGCCTTTCCATTCTTCATCCTCTTCATCACTGCTCTTACTTCCATCTTGCTTAATTACTGCACTTTCTGGTTCACTCTATTCACATCATCCAATCCTCTCTCTCTCTCTCTCATTCTCTTCATTCATCAGCAATTTATTTATCTGCTCAACACACTCTCTTCTTCTGTGTACACTCCTTATCCTCCGTCTTCCTTACAGATGTCACACAGAGTTTTCTAGCTTTCTAGCCATCTTCCTTACCACTTCTGCAGTAGTTTCCCAGCAATCCGGTAGCTCAACACCTCCCAGTGTCTTTGTTAACTCCTGCCTGAATTCCACCTTGCAGCCGTTCTTCTTCAGCTTCCACCACTTGATCCTTGACTTTGCCCCTAATTTTCTCCTCTTCTTGACCTCCATGGTCATCCTACAGACCATCATCCTATGCTGTTTAGCTACACTCTCCCCTGTCACTACTCTACAGTCTACAATCTCCTTCAGACTGACCCTCCTGCAAAGGATATAATCCACCTGTGAGCATCTTCCTCCACTCTTATATGTCACCCTGTGCTACTCCCTCTACTTAAAATAAATTAAACTAAATAAATTAAATTAACTACAGCCATCTACATCCTTCTCACAAAATCTACAATCATCTGACCTTCGTCATTACTCTCCTTGATACCATGCCTACCCATCACCTCCTCATCACCTCTGTCCCTTCACCAACATGGCCATTAAAATCTGCAACAATCACCACTCTCTCTCCCCTGGATACACTCTATATCACTTCATCTCCCTCCAGAATTATTCTTTCTCCTCCATTTCACAACCAACTTGTGGGGCATAAGCACTAACGACATTCATTATCACACCTTCAACTTCTAGCTTCAAACTCATCACCCTATCTTCAACTCCAAATCACTCTTCATACACTCTTCCTTCAGGATAACATTTCCTCCACTCCTCCTTCTATCCACACCATGGTAGAACTGTTTAAACCCTCCTCCAATACACCTGGCCTTACTACCCTTCCATCTAGTCTCTTGCACAAAATATCAACCTTCTGAACAGAGGTCTTATAATTTCTCCATGTTTATTGCTCTTTCAGCTTTCAAACCAGTGAACCAAACTCGTAAGTCTGCTTTAATTGCTTCCTAATATTAATAACCAACAGATTGTTTTGTTATTCAGTCCAGTTTATTATGGATCTTTGTGTTTATAGCCACGAATGTCTTACATATTTTGCAGCTTCTGAAGATTCAGCATCCAACAGTTCCTAAAGTCCTGCAGAAAACTGCATCACTGACCTGTTTCCACCAAACTGTCAGAAAGTTAAAGTGAGGTGAAAGTGATTATTTTGGCATGGTGAACACACCACATCAATCAGTGCATAACAAAAAAATGCTCCTCTGTATTTAACCCATAGAATCAATATAGCAGCAGGCAGCCATGTGTCCGGTGCCCAAGGTGCAGGGGATGGTACTTTCATGGTACTTTCTCCTATAATGAGATCAGGTACCTAAGCAGTAGGCCACCACCGCCCCCCAAAAGTTGTTGTCTGTGGACTGTGGGAGGAAGCCTGTGCAGACTACAGGCAAACCAAAACCACCCCAGCTGGCTTCCTCCTGAGGCAGCAGCACTAGCCTCTGCACCTCTATGCCATCTTGTGTAACTTACATAACATACATATCCCACCCTCAGCCCTGGTGACTGGACCAGAAATCAGAGAGCCCTCTTCTCTTTGGCCATGCTGTTTATTAGTTTATCCATTTGATAGTGTCGATACGGTTAGATCCTGTTGAATTGTAATGTGCCCGGATCTGTTCTGCATTTGGGAGGGGAAAGTTTAAGTCATCATAGTTAGGTTTATACTTTGTGGAGTATAGATTTTTCTCTGTGATCTCCTTATCTCACAGCCATCCAACTCATATTATACACATTTGGTTCTCCCTGAACCAGATTGAGCCTTGGCCTCACCCATAGAAGTACTTCCAAAGCTAATTCTCCAGTGACTTTAGTCAAAGCTTAGGCTAAATCCAGATGCAGGAAACCAGGATGTTATACATGTGTTCAGTGTTTTATGGGCATTCAGAAAGTTTGAGATGTCAGTCAGTCAGTCATTTTCTGCCGCTTGTTTCGGGGTTGCGGTCGCAGGGGGGTGCTGGAGTCCATCCCAGCTCACACAGGGTGAAGGAAGGGGGACACACCCTGGACAGGTCACCAGCCCATCGCAGGGAGGAGCGAGACGGGGACGGCACCTTGCTCAAGGGTACCTCAGGGCAACCCATTGGGAAGGGGTTCGAATCCCCAATCTTCCGATCACCCTAACCACTAGGCCACCGCTGTGTCTTCATATATATATATATTTATAAACATTTATAGACTAGTGGAAATACATACATCTAATTAATATGGATGCATAATAAATATTTCTTTGACTGAATTTATATTGCATATAATCATAAAATAATACCTAAACTGAGGAAGGATGAACCGTCAACTCTTAAAGTTGAATGTTTTGAATGTTTTCATACTCATTGTTTCATTCATTTCATTGTTGTACTCGTTCATTGTTTTTTTTAAGAATATGGGAATAATAAGTGATTGTGTCTGAATGGCTCAGATGTTTTGGAGTTTTTTTCAGTGTAAAAATTGTGAATTATTTATAAATGTTAATAAATTATTAATACATTTTTTAAAGAAATTATTTATGTAAGCACAAAAGAATCTGTGGTGAAAAGCTGCTCTGGCAAGTTGCACACTGAGTCTGTGTGTTCACCTGATAATCAAGTCAGAACTATTGCTTTTTACAACTTTCGTTTTCACAAAACAGCATTACTGTTTTTGTATCTAATATTATAATTTGAAGACAATAAATAATATAAGATGGGAGATTCAGTCTGATTAGAAGAAGTAAGATCATTAGAGTCTGTAGTTTGGATTCTAATAAAAAGCTTTAGACAGGATTAGTAGTTCTGTTTGTGTGAGTCACTGTAGCTCTTTAACCAGGTTAGTGGGTATCAGCACATGCAGGTGATCCACAATGAAGCTGATCTGAAGTAGGTGGGAAAAGAGTCTGGTGATGGTGGATCCAATCTAGAGAACAGGAAACTCGGATTGTGGACTGTCTGGTCTTGAGTTCAGGAAACCCTCACAGTCACTGATGAAGTGGATTTGAAGGGTTTCCCTTTAAAAACATGATCTATTAGTTATCCATCCTGGAAAGAGATAGATCTGGTACGGTTTAAACTCAAAGGATGACGATGAATTTAAAGAGTGCAATGCAGAGACCCTGTCTGATCTAAATATTGCAGCCTGGTATAAAAGGACAGAGCTGAGACATTGGACAATAACTGGAGGATTGGTGATGGGGAGCTTTGTATAAGATGCTGGATTTATGTTTTGCTTCAAATCTACATCTGTACTGTAATTTCCTGGTATCTGAGGTTCAGTTTGTTTTTGGTTCTTTGTGAGCCTTTTTTACATTTTCATTTCCTGTCACATTGGCTAAATAAAACTATTGGAAATGTTATTGAAATAAAAATCTCTTACAGTGTTCTTCATTTAACGCACACACTACATTGTGATACTGATGTGCTGTCAGTCAGTTTTAGAGGTGTTGCATATTTGTTGCATATTTTCCAGATAAATACCCCAATTAACAAACGGTGTGTAGAAAGTTAGATGTTAAAGCTTGGTCAGACTGCTGTAAAACAGGCCTATGGAATTGTGGAATTTACTCATTAAGCAGATGGTTTAATCCAATGTGGCAAACTTCCTACCAACGCTTCCTACCAACAATAATTAATAACCTCCATATGACACATTTATAAAGCTATGGCTGGGCATTTAGCTTTATAAGTGTAATATTCAGCCACTTTTTTTTTATCACAGACTTGAAGAAAAAATCAGCTGATTTTATTATCACACTGCCAGCATTTGCAGACCATTTTGCAGAAAAGATAAACATTGACTTTAAATCCAGATTATTAAGATCTTGTTTAGGATTGTTTGTTGTTCTTTGAGGAAATGTTCTATTTTATATCTATAAGGTTTAATTATCACAGCTTCTAGAAAATGTATAAACTATGTTAAAAAAGGCTGACAATAATGAATTAAAATTTCTGTAGATTTTTTTTTGTTTTACATCCATGCACCTATTGGTTTCCTAAGAGAAAGTCAGTGTGTAGGTTAAATGCAGAGGAGTAATTTCATTGGTTCACTGTGTGCTGTGTTGTGTTTCACAATGACAGAATAATCGCTTTCACTTTCACTTGCAAAGAAATAACTGTTGCAACATCCAGATGAAGTGAAGATCCAGTGAAGATTTCTGTGCGAAACGATCTAAGCTTTGTAAAAAACAGTAAAAAATGGCTTTGTAATGAATGTTAACCTCACTATGAACATGAGTAACATTTAAAACTCGCAGTTCTGGTTTAAAAACACCTTTAAAACAAATCTTTCTGATCCAAACACACATCAGCCAATCCAGCATCTCACAGAAGAATATACAACATGTGCATCCATCTTTTCTGCCCGTCTGTCTGATTTCTGGTTGAAGTGTAGAGCAGTGTAGTTCATCACGGCCCCACCCTGTTCCTGTAGCAGCACACACACACACACACACACACACACACTGAGGACAAACTCAACAGAAAATAAACACTGAAAAAGATGAACTTTACAGCTCAGAAAGTGTTAAGTAAAGTTTTATCCACATGAAAGCAAAAAGAATCACACGTACATCTCTAAATGAGAAGACTAGAACAGTAAAGAAAATGAGAAGAAAAGTTATTCTTAGATTTACTGTCACTTTTATTTCAGTTTGAAGAGATCTCATGTTTCGTCTGGTCAACTCCGTTTAATGAGTTAATGTGGATGTGTTCCTGCAGTTTAATCCGGCAACAAAACATGGAATAATGACGTGATTGTCCACAGGTAATGTGAACAGGTGATCATGATTTAGCAACAAAGGATTTTCCACAAAAGTCTTTGATGAACAAAGGTAGACAGAACATCTTGAGTTACCTTCTCACTATGGTTGTCTGTTCTTCAGTGTGATAAACAGCAGGATTATAAGAACAACCATTAGAACCACAATCACAGCTCCAAACACAAGAGTCAGCGTGAAGAAGATGTCAGGAGTCTGTCCTTCTTCAACAAAACATAAAACAAAATCATCTTTAAAGCAGTAGATTAGAAATGTATCTCTGTTTATGGCTGCACTTACAGTAAATACAGGAAGCAAACCTGTAGATATTTGTGGAAATGGATGTTCTATGATTCATAAAAATATCTGAACTGCTTTACTGTAACTCTTACCATTGTGGGTGATTCCTTTATGACTGATCTAACCAGACGTGCAGGTTTACCTTTCACCAGTAAATGTGTCGTGGTGCTCAAGATCATGTACTTGTGCTCCAGAGTGCTGCAGTAATGGAGTCCAGTATCAGAGTCTTTAACTCCAGTTACTGTGAGAGACGAGTTCATATAGTTGATCTTCATCACCACTCCATCATATCAATCATGAAGTGACAGAGGCTGGAAGATGAGGAGTATGAATAATATCAGCACGCGATATAAACTGGTGCAGAATTATTGGTGTGTTTACACCAGAATATATAATCTGAATCAGTGAGTCCATGTCGACACCAGAGAGTAACATCATCTCCAACTTCTACCTACACAGTTAGATCAGTCTGAGAACACACACTCACTGACAGCACACCTGAAACACATGGAACAGAAAACCGCTGTTTAAACAGCATCTAACACAAATTTTCAAACAACATAACTGCTGTGTTTTAAACTCTGTACTGATGCTGTGATCCCGCCGTGCAGCTGGAGAATAATCTTCTGCTTTTCTGAGAGTTGCCTTTTGTACAGTGTGCTATAGGGTTCCTCATGTTGTGATGCATAAAGGGCAGTGGAGCATGTAGTCTTTCAACTTTGTAAAGCCATTGGTTATCTTAGCTCCACCCTACCTGTAATAGGCCAGACCCTTGCACACCATATTCTCCGCCAAATCACACATGGAATAGAATTCATTTTTACTATGATTCCCAAGACTCTTCCCACAGACATCCTCTTATGTGACTGGGAATTCAAGGAAGAGTCCTTCAGAAATTGACTCTTTTTCACCATTTTTTCTGTTCTTAAAGGGAGCAACCTTGTATGCTCCAACTGGAGACTCACAAACTGTTAGACATTATTATTAGTTGTTGATTTGTGTTGTTTTGAAACCAACAGGAGATCCTACAAGCGTTTTACCGGAGCTGGTTGTCTGAGCTGTAGATGACTGGTTTTGGTGGTTTTGATGATTAGCTGCACAAAATCTTTGTGGATTTATGACACTTTCTGTTTGGGTTTACGTGGGTTTTCTGCATGGTTTGCTTTGTCCGTCCTCAGCATTATTGAGTGTTTCTCATGTTAAACCGATGCAGCGGATACAAATGGTGTAAACAGAGGTGCCGGTTTGTTTACAGCATGTTGGGAGAGAAGATACTGAACACTGGTTTCACTTAATCCTGGCCAAACATTTAGACACTTTAGGTTTCACAGGGAGGAGAGACCATGAAGACCATTTCAGATTCAGAGTAAAAACAGGACATAAAAGCATGTATCAGAAATAAAGAATAAAAGTAACAGTAAAGGGGCAGCGGTGGCCTAGTGGTTAGGGAGTTGGCCCAGCATTGGAAGGTCGTGAGTTTGATTCCCTCACTAGTAGGTTGTCCTGAGGTACCCTTGAGCAAGGTACCTTCCCCATCATGCTCCCCCGGTGCTTTCAATAACTTTACCCTTGCTGCACAGTGTTTTGTGTGCATGGGTTAAAAGCAGAGTCAATTTCGTTGTGGTTCGTAGTTAAATGCGTGTGTGCTGTGCTGTGACCTCGCAATGACAAGGGCTGTCACTTTCACTTTCAAAGGCGTTGAATAAATAAATCAAGTGAAAGTGAGTATGCTTATTGATATGATTTATATAGCCAATGATGAAACTAATTATATTTGGAACCACTGGATGCTTCTGGAACACAGACAAACCCCTTTCCTACACAAGGTCTAATTGATTCATTCGAAATATCTCCATGGCTGTACATGTGTGAAAGCGGACCACGTTCCTACTGCAGGACAGACAAAAAGGGTAGCAATTCCATCCTTAAACATGATGACGCTCTTTTATTGAATCTATAAAAACCATGCTAGAGAAGTTTAAGAAACGTGTTAGTAAAAGTATAAAACAGTGAGCAACTTAGTCCAACATGCAGCTGCTCTATAAAGAAAACATTTGTACTGATACAATAAGCAATACTTTACAAAACACAGTTAGAAACGTGTCCTGTTAATGTCCTCCACTCATATCTCACCCATTGTGTAAAGTAACCGTAGCCTTGAATTAGATTTAAATCAGCATCACTGTTATGATCTAATGGATTGTTGGTAAATCCACTGGTTACTGAATAGGTCTGATTTAATACAGCACATGTCATGTTCTGGAAGTGAGTCAGGTGGTTAAAAGAGGAACCTGAGCAGTTGATGAACTGCTGACCTTCAAACTTTCATTTTCACACCCTTTACTGCTTCTCTCCCATGTCTCCTGATTTGTGATTGGCCAGAACTCAGAAGGGGTGCATTCTCATTTGTCATATTTTCAGGAAGGTTGACATTACTTGTTTTTTGTTGGATTAAAGAGTTTATTTTCCTTCTTTTGGCCCTCAAAGATGAAGCTCAGGACCATGACGTTGCTGGTTCTTCTGCTCGTTACTTTTCAGCTTGTTTCAGCAGGTCAGTTCCATCATCCTCATCATCACTTACAGGCATGGATTCCACTTCCCACCTCTTTACTTTCTCAAATTTATTCACACTCAACGCTCATACACACTTTTACACCCATACACTTGGCACAGGGCTCCTCACTGGCCAGATGATGAATTCTTTATTTCTGTTTCTGGTTTTGGTGAAGCAGTTTTCAGTTTTCCACTTTAAAGAAAGGAGAATGTGCGTTATTATGTTTTTATTGCTTATAAATACAAACATACTCGCCTCATAGCGAGAAGCTCCTATGTTCCCAGATCCCAGGTGGGACAGTCCAGATCCTTTCTGTGTGGTGTGGACATGTTCTCCTTGTTGAGTTTCCTCTTGGAGCTCAAGTTTCATCCCACCACCCCAAAGACCTGCACGTCATGTGGACTGAAGATGTTAAATTGCCTGTAGTGAGTGTGTGAGTGTATGTGTGTGAGTTTGCTCATGGACTAGTGACCTGTCCAGAGTATCTCCCTGCCTTTTGCCCTGTGAGAGCTAGGATAGGCTCCAGCGGATAGGCTGTGTATTTATATCAACACACAATGGTGTAAGAACCCTGTGCTGGTCTCAACACACTGTTCAGCACTGCTGGAGGTTGTGACAGTCAGATGTAGACCTTTTTATCTGGCCAGGGAGTTCACTGCAGTCTTCATCGTGGCTGTTTACATCCCACCCAGCGCTAATGCTAACAGCTCGCTAACTGTACTATACAGAGCTGTTAGTGAGCTCCAAAACACATAACCGGATGGACTGTTCATTGTCGCCGGAAATTTCAACCTAAATTCCATCACCATGTGGATTTTGCCACGAGGGGGGCCAACATGCTGGACTGTACAGAACGGAGACTCAGACCACGTCTCTGTTCTGCTGATCCCAGTTTACAGACCCATCATCATGTGTGTGAAGCCCACCCTGAAGTAGGTGAAGACCTGGCCCACAGGAGCCATCTCTGCTCTTCAGGACTGCTCTGAACACATGGATTGGGACATGTTTAGGGAGGCTGTGACCTACAGCGGCTCCACCAACCTGGAGAAGTACACACCATTGGTGACTGGTTACATCAGTAAGTGCATTGATGATTTTACTATCTCCAAAACTATCATTTCACAACCAAACCAGATGCCATGGAGGACTGCTGAGGTGTGCACACTCCTGAGCACCCAGGACAAGGCTTTCAAGTCATGGAATGAGGCTGTTTTAAGAACAGCGAGTGCAAACCTGTCTCGGGACATCAAAACAGCAAAGTGAGCACATGTCCAGAGAATCCATGGCCACTTCAAGAACACCAATGAGACACAGCACATTTGGCAGGGCTTTCAAGCCCTCACCAACTACAGGTCATCTCCACCTGCCTGTGAACCACTTCTGAACACAGTTTGATGCCCCTAATGACCAGGTCCTCTGTCTGACCACGGCTGAGATGAGAAGATCTCTGATGAGAGTCCAATGCTGCTGGTCCAGACAACATATCTGGCCGTGTGCTCAGAGGATGTGCAGAACAGCTGGCAGATGTTCTCACCAACACCTTTAACATCTCTCTGTGATCCACGGTTGTTCCTAGGTGATTCAAGTCCACCCCCATGATCCCCGTGCCAAAGAAGTCATTTGTCTCTAGAGTAAAAATCCCTTTACTTTTTTCCCTGGCCTACAGTGCCTCACACCACTGAGTCCCCACAGGAATGCAAGCAGTTGCACCTGCAAACAGTTACATTTTGGCCAGTGTCTTATGTCTCTCTCACGAGTTCCCAGAAGATATCCTGCAGCAAGGAGTTACATTTTTAATGGAACTTGTCCCACAGAAAGCCTGAAGCAAATGATTTTTAATCAAGCAGCTGCGCTTACAATTGAGAACTCGATGGGAAACTGGATGGGAAGCAACCTTGAAACATTGATAGCAGATAAGACAGGGGGCCATTAGTGAAAAGACCTTTGTCTATTGTTGAAGTGGTAAATGCGGGGAAACTGAGGTTTTAATCATGACAGCATTAAATATTATTGGTGGAAAACTATTAATGGGATGGATTTATGTCAATTTTAAAGGTGACTGAAATGTATTTAAAGCCCAGAGTTG
Organism: Hepsetus odoe; assembly: GCA_017165825.1. Classification (NCBI taxonomy): domain Eukaryota; kingdom Metazoa; phylum Chordata; class Actinopteri; order Characiformes; family Hepsetidae; genus Hepsetus; species Hepsetus odoe. The sequence goes on along the minus strand of CM029390.1, from coordinate 3,106,344 downwards.
GGATGAGCATTTGGAGCTGTTCCCACTGGACCACACCTGCTGAAACTCTTCAGTAAAGTAATTGCATCTAAAGTAAAAGCATCTCTCTGACTTCGTTTGATTTCTGACTTAGAAAAGATTTCTGACTTCTGGCTCACACTTAAATTTTCCACAGCATCTTCTGCCTCAGTGATTACTGTCAAATGGCACTCACACCTGTCATCATGAAGTGCTTTGAGAGGTTTGTCATGAGGCACATAAAGACCCAATTTCCACCCTCACTGGATCCCCTGCAGTTTGCGTATCGTCCCACCCACTCAACGGATGATGCATCTCCACCGCCCTCCATCTGGCCCTTTCTCATCTGGACAAACAGTGATGTCAGAATGCTGCTCATTGACTTCAGTTCAGCAATCAACACCATCATGTCTCAACATCTGAGTGAGAAACTGAAACTGATGAGCCTGAATATCCCCCCTGTAACTGGGTCCTGGACTTCCTTACTGGGAAACCCCAGTCAGTCAGGACCTGTCATTGCAACTGTTTGCATTGTTAGTCCTGTCTGCACTTGTCTGTCTTGTGTTAAGTGTCATGTTTGTTGTCATCTTATGTGTAGCACCAAGGTCCTGGAGGAACATTGTTTCATTTCACTATATACTGTCTATAAAACCTTCATGACTTGGCTTGATCTGTTTAGTGACATTCTTACATGGTGTTTTTTCTTTATCCTTTTCAGAAACACACACTCTGCAGTGCTTCACCACGACTGTCACACCAGGTATAAACTTCCCACAATTCACTGCAGTGGGCATGATAGACGGTGAGCAGTTTGTGTACTATGACAGTAACATCAGGAAAGCAACTCCAAAGACTGATTGGATGAAGAAAGTTGATGCTGATGATCCAGAATATCTGAAAGCTCAGACACAGCATGGAGAGTATGGTCAAGAGATCTTCAAAATAAATGTGGACAGTGTCATGAAGCTATTCAACCACACTGAAGGTGAGCCTGAACATACTGGGAGCTTTAACACTGAACACCAGGGTCCTGAGCACTGAACAGCAGTGTAAATGCATTGAGTTGCTGTTATTTGATTGGCTGAATAAATATTAATATGTGATAACAAGAAGCTGAACAGGTGAACCTTAAAACGTGACCCATAAATCTGTATAGTTTCATTAAATAAAGTTTCATTAAACACACACACACACACACACACACACACACACACACACACACACACACACACACACACAACACAACTTGGAGATGTTGCAGAGTAGTGTCCTCTATTTTGTCCACTGATTGGAACTGACTTTACATTATTATGGTGTTGTTTGTGTGTGTGTGTGTGTGTGTGTGTGTGTGTGTGTGTGTGTGTGTGTGTTTGTGTGTGTGGGTGTTTCTGTGTTTCTGCAGGAGATCAAACATGGCAGGTGATGTACGGCTGTGAGCTGGATGGTGATGTATCCAGGAGATTATTCGTGCAGTACGGTTATGATGGAGAAGATTTCATCAGTCTGGATCTGAACACTCTCACCTGGACTGCAGCTAAACACCAAGCTGTTCTAAAAAACACAGCTGGGAAGTCATTCTAAATGGAGGTCCAGCTGTCTATTGGAAAAACTACTTGGAGAGTGATTGTATGGACTGGTTAAAGAAGTTTGTGGTTAATGGCAAAGACACTCTGGAGAGAAAAGGTGTGATCTGATCTCTCACTCTGTCCATAGTTATGGTGCTCACTGCAGATTTAAACATAAACTACTTCAGTGAACACTTTTAATAAATAATCTTCAAATCTGCTGATCACACAAGCCTTTCTGAACTGGTCTCTCTCTCTCTCTCTCTCTCTCTCTCTCTCTCTCTCTCTCTCTCTCTCTCTCTACAGTCCCTCCTGAGGCTTCTCTCTTCCAGAAGAACTCTTCTTCTCCAGTGGTGTGTCATGCTACAGGTTTCTTCCCCAGAACAGTGAGGATCTCCTGGAAGAAAATCGGAGAGGATCTACATGAGGACGTGGAGCTCAGAGAAACGCTAACCAACCAAGATGGGACCTTCCAGAAGAGAAGTGTTCTGAGAGTCTCACCTGAGTATCTGGAGAAGCATGAGTTCACCTGTGTGATTCAGCACAGGAGTCTGGAGAAGAACATGGAGCTACAGGTGTCTGAGCGCAGAGTCCTGTCAGGTAGGAGGATTGAATGTACATCAAGCACTGCATGTATGGTGATGATGTACATCTACAGTAATGTATCTCTGTTGCTTCAGGTGGAGGATCAGTTGGTGTCATCATTGTTGCAGTCATGGTTGTTCTCCTGCTCGTCCTCATTGGCTGTGTTGGGTTTATTATTTGGAAGAAAAATGAGAAATGACTCTAACATCATGTTTGTGTATTTCTGATATTTCTTCATTATGTTGTACCTGACAAATAAGAGGAGTTTTATTTAGAGTACACAAAATGATAACTTGCAGGGAGTAAAGATTCCAAGGTGGGTTATAGAGAAGCCATAAATAAGACCAGTGTAGATCCGAAAAAAGTGAGAAGAGAGGAGTGTTATGGGATTAAGGGATTTTGCTATAGATGCTAAATCACGCCACACTCTGATTCTTTCCTTTTCAAACCCAAGGGCTTCCTACTACTGTGCTCCCCGGCCTTTGAGCAACAGCCTGCTTGATTTCCCACTTAGTGGGACAATTAGCCTATATCTGCTCAAAGGGAGAGCCCTGTTGTGGGCCACCCCACTATAGGTGCTTCACTGGTTGACTGAATAACGGGGACTTTTTCATGTGTGTCGATGTTGTTGAGTTTGGGACCTTCAATAGGATTAAAAAATTTGAAATAATTTGTTTTATTGAATTAAAGAAGGACTAAAATGCACAAAGAATGCAGTTTAGGGGCCTTTAACTATGAAGATTTATTAAATATAGTATCAAATAATTTAATATAAACTATTAGATTTAAAACAGCGTCACTAGTTTGGTACACATTACATATAAATTCACTGGTTATGTAATAGTTAGGAGAATAAAATGCTGTGGGCAGTGGAATCTCACTTAAGCATGATATAAAATAAAATTCTGACTATTTATTACTGTTAAATGTATCTGAGGTCTTTGTTTGTTTGCTGGTTCTCATTACTTCACAGAGTAAAAGAACAAGTTCTAAACTGCTGCACACAAAAAAGTATCTAAAAAGATCTTTTATGGGGTTCATTTTTTCTGGTGATTTTCAGGCAAGAGCACCAACTATTAAAAAAAAAAGTCTGAGCCTCTAAAAATTCCTTCATCATGACAGAAATGTTTCCTGAGTGGGCCAGAACTGTTTCCAGCTTTAAATCTGAACCAGGCCTGCTGATCTGTTGGTTGAGAACTCCGAGCTCCACTTTGCTGGAAAGGTTGTAATAAAGTGATCTGCAGGTTCATCAGGGCTGCCAGCAGTCAGTCCAGCGTGTGGTTCATCTGAATTTCCTCTTTTTCAAGGCAGTTCGCTTCTCTGCTTGACTGAATAGGATTTAAAAATCTGTAAATAAAAGAAGATCTAAAAAGTGTAATGAGTGCAGTTTAGGGACCTTTATTACTATGAAGTTTTAATAAACAGTATATATTAAAAATATAATAGACAGTATCATATAATTTAGTATGAAATATTAGATTTAAATTAGCATCACTGTTATGATCCTAATTGGTTGTTTGGTACACATTACCTATAAATCCACTGGTTACTGAATAGTTCTGATTTAATACAGTACATACAGTGATGTTCTGGACGTGAGGTGATTGAAAGAGGATCCTGAGCAGTTAATGAATTGCTGACCTCCAAACTTTCACTTTCACACCCTTCACTGCTTCTCTCCTGTGGCTCCTGATTTTTTCAGTCCATCAGTTTCATCTCAGTTCAGCAGGTCAGTTCCATCATCCTTAGAAACACTTTCACACTCCTGGACACACTTTCACACACTTGTACACAGCTTTACACATCTATACACACTGCCCTGAGGATAGAGTGGTAAAGTATGTGAGTTAAATGTAAACGCTATAAGGAAACAGCAGAGAGAGGCACAGGGTTACAGTCCCCACCCAGGCCAGCAGAGGGAGACAGAAGACTTTGGCCCGTGAGTAATTGAGGACATAATGAAAGTGACAACCCTTGTCATTGCGAGGTCACGGCACAGCACACAGTGAACCACAACGAAATTGGACCTCTGCATTTAACCCATACACACACGTGCAGCAGTGGACAGCTATTGAAAACGCCCGGGGAGCAGTGATGGGGACGGTACCTTGCTCAAGGGTACCTCAGGGCAACCCACTGGGGTGGGAATCGAACCCACAATCTTCCGCTCCGGGGCCAACTCCCTAACCACTAGGCCACTGCTGCCCCCACAATAAGCTGAGGATATACAGTAGAATAGAATAGAATAAAATTGAATAGAATAGTGAAAGTGAAAGTGACAGAGCAGAGTGTCGGTTATTGTGGTTTCCTCGTTGGGGGACTGTTTGTAAGTAACAGGACAAGCATCGCTACCAGATTTGGACCAATTTAGACTACACATGTGCAACGTAGGTACGTCATTTCCTGTTATCAATGTCAGTTTTTAACAACTTCCATTTTAAAGCCCCGTTCACTGTTTTATGATTGCTGATTGACTGTAGGAGGATTATTGGTGGAGAATCGTAAGATTGTTGTCTGTGTTTTTGGAGAAATTCAATCTTTAGTGTTCTTCCTGCTTTCCAGGTGAAACAACAATGTTAACAAAATACTGAAGAGCTAAAAATCAACCTTTATCCTTTACAGCACCAGTTTAATCTTCACATGGTCTATTGTCTCTATATAGATATTTGTGTGAGAGGCAATAATGAACAATGTTTTGTATATGTATAATTCATGTATTATGTATTATATACATATATTATGTAATATATGTATATGTATAATTTTATTCAATTAATTTATTTAGTCAATCATTTTTAATTCTGAACTATATTTTAGTTACTACTGTTAATCCAGTCCATTTGTATAAAAGACAACAGACTTTCCTGAACCGGCCCGGGCCAGAAGGACATGCGCCTGGTTCTGGTGTTGGAGGAAAGAAAATGTCTGTTTTGATGGAGAGTTGCAAAAACCCTGAGACTGGTGACCAATCAGAGGCAGAAACAGAATCACTGCTGGATATTAGCAGCCTACACTTGATGAAGACGTGACTGATCGGGCTCTGAGGAAGTACATCAGTGATGGGACGTCCACCTCCTGCTGAGGTCTATGGGAGCAACGCTGCCAAGCATGTGTGTCTTTATAAACCGTGTCTAATATCAACCACTACAAATATTGAGGGTTTAAATTTTAACAGCAACTTTTTTACAATGCAAAAAAAATTGTGAACATCACTCCTGAAGGTGCAGTCACTGTGAGGAAGAGTAGTTCACAGTCAAGGAGGTTCAGCATGTCAAGGCTATGGTCAAATAACAGATTAACAGGTAAGAGGAAAAAATACAGAGCGTATGTTCCTGGAAGTTTTGGCCTTATTGATGAGGATGTTTTGCTACTTGGTGAACATCACATTCTTAAGAGGAAATGTCTGAACTCCAAACCACGGTTATATGATTTCAGCTCCACAGATAAAAAGTCTGGAGAACAATAAAACCTATAAAAATGTACTGTTTGATTGTTAAATTTGAACACTTAAATATGAACGCGCTATTCAGATTGGAAGACTAACTTATTTACTGACCCAAAATGTGAAAAAAAAAATCAGAATAAGTTAGGAATACTTTATTAAAAAGACCTTTGTCAACTTTTGGCGAAGTGGTAAAGGTGGGGAAACTGATGTGTTAATCATGACAGCGTTGAATATTATTGGTGGAAAACTATTGGGATGGATTTATGTCAATTTTCAAGGAGGACAAAGGTGTATGAATTGTATTTAAGGTCCAAGGTTAAGATGAGCATGTGGAGCTGCTCCCACTGGACCACGCCTGCTGAAACTCTTCAGTAAAGTGCTTTTGCTGCATTTCTTTGACCATTTGATTTCTGACTTCGAAAAGGTTTCTGACTTAGGCTCACACTTACATTTTCCATGACATAGCAAAAAATTGGTGTTAGCAGGATTGAGAAGAGGCCACACGGGCTCCTGGTCCGGCGCTGCTGCCTGGGCCACTGCTGATCTGGCACAGAACATTAAAGGTTAGCCTTTTAGATTTCGCTGCTTTTTAGTTCAGTTTAGGTTCTGTGTTACAGACCAACGGAGGGAGGTTTAGGCCACTAGGAGATATGTGCACCTCTCCAACAAAGAGCTGTATTTAATGTTTATTTTTCTAAAAAAAGTAAATGTGTAAATAAATACATTATAATCCTCAAATTAGAACATTGGAGCGACAGAGTGAGAGGTTGAGACAGGTGCGATAATGGTCTGAGAAATCTCAGACAGGTGTAGTAAAGGTCTGAGAGATCTGGGACAGGTGTGGTAAAGGTCTGAGAGATCTGGGACAGGTGTGGTAAAGGTCTGAGAGACAGGTGTCCTGCAGGCCCATGGCTGGCAGCTCTTAGTGAATACGCAGACTCTGAGTAAAGTGGATTGACAAATCTGACTTTCTTCTAAAATTCCTGAGGGGGCGTTGAAAGAGTTGACGTGGGTCCGATAGGCCGCTAGGATAGATGGCAGTCGTTTTGAGAACAAGGAGTGAAAGATCGTATTGACCTTTGCTGTTTGTTTGAGGATGAAACAGGAACGGTTTTCCTACAGGAAGTGAAAGTGTCTCTCTCTAAAGATAAACTCTTGGTTCAGTCGCATAGTGAGGTCAGCTGTATATTTCCCCTCACAACAGGCCGGACGGAGAGGTTTACGTCCAAACTTTCATTAAGAACTGAGTATCTAAAAGTTTATCCATAAAGAACTGAAAGGAGTAAGATTTGTGTATATACATATATTGCAGCTGCCAAAAAAAGAGAGAGAGGCATGAAGTAGTGTTGTAGTGTTGTAAAAGAGAGAGAGAGAGAGAGAGAGAGAGAGAGAGAGAGAGAGAGAGAGAGAGAGAGAGAGGTCTATTGTGTGTGTGTGGATGTGCCTAAGGGTGATGTGTGCATTTTAACTAAAGGCCTTATAAAAGTGTGAAATAAATAAATATAATTTGCATTTTTTCCTATAATAGTTCAGCAGAATTAGAGTAAGAACAAGAAAGAGGAATTCCAGCAGGAGTGGAGAAGTGCATTAAGAAGAAGAAGCGGAGCAGAATGGGAAGACAGTGATGATGAAGGTGTATTGGATTGTCACAGGAAGTACAGAAAACAGAAGTGAGAACTGAGGAGAGAGCTCAAAGATGGAAAAAATGTTACAGGAAGAGGAAAGCAAAGTGAGGGCTGAGACGAGTAATGGAAGTAGAAGTGAGAGGAGAGTGGGATGGAGTTCACCAAGAGGGAGGCCCAGAAGATGGCTGACACAAAGTCCTGATGATTCTGTCCAAAGAATCAGTAGATCAGTTACTAATTTGGATGAAATTGTGCAATGGAGAGAAAAGGTCCAAGGAGACGGAGTAGAAGTGACCTTTAAATTTAGCAGCGGTGAAATATTTTTCTTTTCATACTTTTTCTTTGTTACGAGCACAGTCATATAATCCTCAGTCAGCTCGTGGTCTACCCCAGTATGTACCCCAGTATAAGTTGTGGTTATTTTGTAATCTCGAGAGCTGGATCAAGCTAAATTGGGAACTGCTATCACAACATCTGGGGGGAACTTCTCTCTCTGAAACATGACTAACAGTCAAGAAGCTCCACTGAGCTGTTTTCGCTGACTCTAATCTTAGTAACCTGAGCCCTTTAATAGCACTTTAAAATCTTTCTGATTATCGTGTGTTTTTAAAGTTTAATCACATTATGCCGCATTTATCATTATCATGTATCACAGCTTTATCGTTCCATTTCTAACCATCCAGTGTTTAAACACATTTATTGATGTATCTGACTTGTAATGAAGAGAGGGGGGATATATATGTATAAATATTCCTCTGTTCACTCAGAGCTCAGACAGAAACTGCCAGGTGTTAACCCTCCTACCTGGAGTGGTACATGTAAACCTTGAAATGCTTTATAAGATTATTCCTTTAAAGAAGACTTTTTAGAATCATCATTTTACCAGTTAGAGAGAATAATAAGGAAGATTGTTACAGCTGGTAAAGACTTTGAATCTTTTCACAGGTGTGGAGAAATGATTTAAAATGATACCTTTAATTCTTCTTCTTTTTCTTTCGGCTGCTCCCGTGTAGGGGTCGCCACAGCAGATCAACTGTTTCCATTTTATCCGCTCCTCTGCATCTTCCTGCTTCAAACCGACCACCTGCAGGTCCTCTCCCACCACATCCATAAACCTCCTCTTTGGTCTTCCTCTTCTCCTCTTTCCTGGCAGCTCCATCTTCAACATCCTCCTTCCAATATAATCCTCGTCTCTCCTCTGCACATGTCCAAACCAACGCAACCTTGCTTCTCCAACCTTGTCTCCAAGACATCTAACCTGATCTGTCCCTCTAATATACTCATTTCTAATCCTGTCCATCCTCGTCACACCCAACGAACATCTCAGCATCTTTAACTCTGACACCTCCAGCTCTGCCTCCTGCCTTTTCGTCAGTGCCACCGTCTCCAACCCATACAACATAGCTGGTCTCACTACTGTCCTGTAAACCTTCCCTTTTACTCTAGCTGGTATCCGTCTGTCACAAATCACTCCAACCACTCTTCTCCACCCATTCCAACCAGCCTGCACTCTCTTCTTCACCTCTCTTCCACACTCGACGTTACACTGAACTGTTGATCCCAAGTATTTAAACTCCTCCACCTTTGGTACCTCCACTCCCTTCATACTAACCACCTGTATGCTACAGAACCTTTTTACAGGTGGTGGAAGAGTGTATTATGGGTGGGTGCATTCCTCTACAATCTGTTTGCAGATGCGGGTGGTGAAGATGTCCTGAACAGACAGGGGAGAGAAACCTTGTTGATCTTTTCAGCTGTCCTCACCACTCGCTTTAGCGACTTGCAATTGGCCATGATGCAAATTCTCAAATTACACACACACCACCACCACCACACACACATACACACACACACACACACACACACACACACACACACACCACCACCACCACCACAGACACATACACACACACCACCAACACCACCACACACACATACACACACACACCACCAACACCACCACACACACACAGACACACACACCACCACCAACATCACCACACACACATACACACACACACCACCACCACCACCACACACACAGAGTCTTTATTCATAGTAGTAAACGCCCCAGACTGCAGGTTCAGCTGCGTGCGGTTGTTGTGATTGCTGACCAGTGTCAGGTAAAATAAGCAGAAAACAGAGAGCTGTGTGTTTAACATCAATCTGTTTATTGTTCTTTATTCATTAAACTCATACCAGGATCCAGGATCACAGCCTGACTTTTTTAACCTTTTTATCTCTTTTTAAATCCATGTATTGATAAGGTTTCTGACTGTATATATTTCACAGTGTTTTCCCTTTTGCTTTAAAGACAGTGACACTCAAGCTGGGATGAATCAACTACAAACACACGATCCAGTGATAAAATCTACCCAAAAGCAAGAACCTCATAAATCATCTTAACAGTACACATTCTTTTCCTTTATTATCATTTTTTATTTAAAAACTGGTGACCGTGTAAGGCAGTGTGAGCGAACAACAGAATGAAAGATCTCTGTGGGCTTCAGAGTCTTTAGGTCTGCAGGATGTGAATCCGGGTCTCTGAGCTCAGCAGTATCTGCAGTAAAACAGTGAAGAACAGCGTCAGAGTCTGTAATAAACAATAATCCACTGCAGGCAGAAGATACAGTGATGTTCAGTGTGTTTTAAAGCACGACTTCAAGTTTTGTTATTTAAAAAAAACATTTTTATTATTTTTCTGGGCAAGTAACATGTCTTTTTTTCTAATAACCTGCAAAATAGATAAGAAAGGTTTTGAATGTGGCTTAACCAATCAGATCTTAGAACAGATGATGTCCTCGTTTTTAGCTCTGTAATTATTTTATGTCCAATGTGATGATGAAAGGATGTTCTATAGAACCGTATAGAAAAGATATAAAAATATCCACTGGTACCGGCTGTGCGGTTCTTTACCGTCTCTCTGCAGCCTCCTCAGTTCTCTCCTGTCGCTCCGTGTGCTGAAGAACAGGATCAGAAGCAGAACAGAACTGCCATCCCAGCTCCGAACACCAGAGTCAGAGTGGAGAAAAGATCAGGAGGAGAACAAGCTTCAACACACACACCAGAGAAATACATTTACACCTTTAAAATCCTGGTATGATGAGAATAAAGCAAAAAAAAAACATGACCTTGCTTTTATAATAATATCTGCTTCAAAATAATTTGAAAAATGTTCAAGAGCTGCTCTTTTTTTTCTACTCTCTACTTTTGTTGCACAAAATGTAAAAATAGAAAACCTTCATTAATGGTGATGAAATCCTTGAGAGGTTTATCAAGTCTTTCTGAAAAACATGTAATGTTTTACTCTCTCAGATAGGTTAACTTTTTAAAACTTTTTAAAGCCGATGTAAAGAATTATGAAGCTGATGATACCTTTCACCAGTAAACGTGTCGTGATGCTGAAGATCATGTACTTGTGCTCCAGAGAGCTGCAGTAATAGAGTCCAGTATCAGAGTCTTTAACTCCAGTTACTGTGAGAGACGAGTTCATCGAGTTCACCTCCATCACCGCTCCATCACTATCAGTAATGAAGTGACAGAGTCTGGAGGATGATGATGATGATGATGATGATGATGATGATGATAAATATCTGCATGCGATATAATCTGGTGCAGAATTACTGGTGTGTTTACACCAGATTATATAATCTGATGTAGTGAGTCCGTGTCGACACCAGAGAGTAACATCATCTCCAACTTCGACCTCCACAGTTAGATCAGCCTGAGAACACACACTCACTGACAGCACACCTGCAACACACAGACACACACACACACACACACACACACACACACACACACACACACACACACTCAAAAAACGACTCTTTCTATATGTTTATTATTTCAGAAGGATTTTAACCACCATGATTTAAGCTGCTAATTTCTGTACAGTTTTAATAAACCACTTTGTAAAAAATGATCCTATAAATAAACATTATATAAATAAATAAATAAACATTAAATAACTGATTACTTTAATCCTGATTAGTTTCACATATGGAAAGACTAAAGACTCATTCAGCATCAGTGACTCTCCTGTAAACGTTCTCCTGGGTTTAGTTCCTCCTGCCTCCTCCTGAAGAAGCACATCTGCACTGTTTGGTGAGAGAATGAGGTGAGAAACACTTACTGAGGACCAAGAGCAGCAGAGCCATCGCTGAAGTGAGACTCACTGACATCACAAATCAAAGAGGAGCTTCCAGCGTCTTTCTGACTTTATATGAAGAAGGTGGAGCTTCAGCATCAGTCTGAGAGACAATAAACTAAGATTAATGTGCAGGATTTAAAGTAATCGTAATCGGTGCGGTACTGTGTATGTGGCCATACACACTATGTAATGTGTATTTGGTTGAAATGACAATAAAAAACCTTCCTACTTTCTGACTTCTGGTCCGGTCTGAGATTTTTTTCTCAAAAACAGGAAACATTTGAAAGTGACGACCCTCACCCATACATGCTGCAGGGGGCAGCTATTGAAAGTGCCGAGGGAGCATTGACGGGGACGGTACCTTGCTCAAGGGTACCTCAGTGCAACCTACTAGTGAGGGAATCAAACCCACAATCTTCCGATCAGGAGCAGCTCCCTAAACACTAGGCCACCGCTGCCCCGATAGTTTCAGTAATTTCATTATTGATATAAACCCAACAATAACAGCAGATATTCTTCTTTATACTTCAAGATCGTTTTCATATTCTCTGGATTCATATCATTTGTGCACAGGCTGTGCTGATCCACAAGGTGACGTCAGTACTTCTAACTTTCATAAAAAGCAGAAAGGGTCAGTGAGTGTAAGCTGTTATGAACTATCAGAAAGGCCTTTACACAATGATGAACATGGAAGGAAATAAAACAGCACAACGCTTTTCTGAGATTGATGGTGGGAGAATAATTTTGGCCTTTTTAACAAACACTAATCTTGTGTGTGTGTGTGTGTGTGTGTGTGTATTCTCTGTGCTGCTACAGGAAGTGAGTGTGAAGGTGGTGATTTACGCTGCTCTTCACTTCCCCCAGAAGAGACGGAGATCAGACTGTTGGTAGAAGAGCCACATGTTGTGTATTCTATGCAGACGGACTGACGGATGTGTGCTGGGTTTGAGGGACGGTTTTAAAATCAGCAGCGTCCGTTTTAAAGGAGACTCTCAGTGTTTATTATCAGATCCACAATCAACACAAGCACATTTTTCAAAGATAAAGAAACTCTTGTGTAATAAAAGAACAAACCTGCTATCGAACGTCTTCTTCTGGTTGAGTGTCTGCTGAGAATCAGATACTGTGTGTAAATGTGTTTTCATTGATTTACTGGAAACATTACTGACACACCACGTCAAACACGGTCATTAAAGGTCTGGTACGTCATTATTATACTGAGTAGACTTCATGTAGTGCTTGTCCTGGGAGTTACTGGGTTCTGTGACTGTGCTGCTCTCTGCTGTGTGCTGTGGGACACTCACAGTGGAGGCCTTTGGGTAGTTTGAGGTGGTTTTTGGGTAGTTTGGGTAGTTCTGGATTAGTCTGGGATACTTCTGAGTACTCTGAGATACTTTTTGAAAAGTTGTTGGTGGTTTGATGCTTGATTTGCAGTAGTTTGGAGTAATTTGGCGTTTTTCAGAAGTTGGTGGTGGTTCAGATTTTCTTGATTGGCCGAGATTAACTTATTGCAGACATGGAGAGCCAAGACTCCACAGCACAGGACATGAGAACATACTTCAATCATCTTTCCATCGGCCCTCCTGTTTCTCCGGCCCACACAGCCGCCAAAGCAGCTCCACCATCAAGTCCTTGAGGGTCAGTAATGGAGTTCCCTGCACACTGAGCTTCCTTCCAGAACCAACACATGTACAACGAGGTTCTGCTTCTAGTAATCTTTCAGACTGACGCTATCGTTCTCCAAACCAGGGCAGATCATCACAGAGAGAAGAAGTAAAATCACTCCCTCTGAACTGACACGGAAATTCAGTCTTCCAGTGTTTAACTGTTCACATGTTTAGGGTGTGATTTGTCTGGAGTGTTTATTATTATTACTTTTGTATGGACATGGTTGTACGAGATATTACACTCAAAAGATGTGATGTTTGGTGTTTACAGCGAAAGGTTCAGCACAAATAAATCATTTTATTTGCATGAATGTATCAGTCACAGGCCCAGGCTTCATATTATAAAAACTAAAGTTGTACTAAATCAGATCTTTTTGATGAACCAATGAACCGACTCAGTAAAGCTGGAATTCCCATCCCCCATCACTCCATCACCCCAACACTCCACCCGTCCATTTGAGGGTTGAGCAGCAGGTGGACTTCCTGCTCTCTTTTCTCCAAGTTCATTCCAATTTCTTAGCTGCTTATATTAACCGCACTCCAAAAAAATGTAATCATTTTAATTAAAATGCAGCACTGACATCCTGGAAATTGAAGAAAAAAAAAAAAAAAAGTATTTTCCCAGAGGTGGGCAATTAATTTTTCTGAGGGGCCACATGAAAAGGGCCGAGCCATAAGTTGAACTCAATTCTGCTTAATATAAATGTTCTCCTAATAAAAAGCACCATGTTTAATTTAATATAATTTTCATAAGATAGTAAAAGCAGATGTCACAATTTAGCAAGGAAAATGTAAAGGAGGCATAATTTAAGCACCAACATTATTTATTCAACATTCACAAAACAGTTGTGAAAATGATGCATATATTTGAATTAAATTAACTCTGTACAAAGTGCTTGTTATTTTGTTTGCAGTCTATTTGACTCATTTGCTGTTTTTCAATTCTTTTTTTATGTCCAATGAGAGAACTCTGTCCTCTGTTGGGCTTGAAGGAATGCACTGAAGTCAGGTTGAATATCTGAGGTGGAAATTCAAAAGAACAGCTGCCAGGTGATCATCAGTGAGAGAGGATCTGTATCTGGATTTGTTAAAACTGCATCACTGAGAATGTTTGTTCACATATATAGGTAGATCCAAAGAGAACCAGTATGGTTCAGCCAGTCAGTCACATCAACTGCAAATGCCAGATCTGTCATCCAGTCTGCATCTGAGCTCTGGAATGACCTTACCGTTCTTCTCACAAAAGTCTTGAATCTCTGCTTTCAGCTCTCAGACGCTCTTGAGCACCTGATCCAGGCTAAGCCAACGGAAAGCTGTGTTGTAGCCTTCTCGCCATATTCAGTCTCACGTTCTTCCAAAAGTGTGAAAAACTGTCTGTGATTCAATGCTCTTGCCCTAATGAAGAACTACATTAATTACATCATCAATAACATGGTTCATTTTTAACACTGACTTATTCAACACCTCCTGATGGGTAACAATGCAAAAACACCAGTTGCTGCTCTGGATTTATTCCAGTCACTTTCTCTTGCCTCCACTTCAGAAGTCCAACATGTTTCCCTGTCAGATTTGGACAGCTGTCTGTTATAACACATGCCAGTTTAGTCCAAGCTTATTAACACACGCATTTACTTCTGTAAACACATCACTGCCAGTTCCTCCATAATACTGAAGTCTTTCGCTATTCCACGTACAAAGATGAGTAACGAAGAGTAACTACGCTGTGTCGTAAACATCACAGCTCTCGTCCAGGGCCGAGGAGAAAAGGTCAAAACTGTCTGCTTTGTTTTGCAGCTGAAGCTCCAGATCTGCTGCAATGTCCTCAATCCTTCTCAATCCAGTTCTCCGTGAGAGCTGCACTCCTGGGACAGTAGAGCAGATTACTGTTTTTGGCGATTTTGTGAGGAAATCACAAAACTGGACCTGACTGGTCCGTCCCTGACTGGTCCGTCCCTCGATGAGTATAGTTTGGTAAAAAGTCCTTGTTGCTTTAGCAGCTCAACTAGCAAAGCTTCAGAAGTCCTGCTCTGCATCAGTCAGGTTCTTATATTTCATCTCATAATGATGATTCAAGTTGTAAACCTTCAACACTGATCTGTTCTCCACAAATTAAGCACACGGCTTTACTCTTGAGTGCAGTAAGAAGGAATTGCAAAAAACTTAAAAGTGCAAAGTCATATTTGAAATGTTAACGCCATCGACAACAGTCCTAAACAAACCAAATCCCTGAAACCTCTCAGTAGAGTCACGTTCAGATGAGAGCTGGTTCAATAATTCATGTAATTCCATGTTCATCACTCAGGAGTGTCAGGCTGTGCTGCTTGCTGGTCATCAGGCTGCTGGTTGTTCAGAGACCTCATCTCCGTCTGATCAGAAACAGGCTCTAAAAGATATTAATGCATCATGTTTAACAGTGAAGTAATGAAGGGAATTAAGCCTTTTAAAACTGAATAAAAATGTAAAAATGCTGAAATACCTGGACTGGGGTTCTGTGGAACAGGACTGTGACCTGAAACAGATGATCAGATGAAGAATCTCTTCCTCCAGACTGTGTTCATCACTTTCAGACCCACATTTACAATGACCTGCTCTAAATGTGACCCTACAGCCCAAAAACTGAGCCTCAGATCTACATTCAGACTAGAACCACCTTCAGCTCCTCACTTTATAAAGAGATGAAATATTGAACAGCTGCAGAATTTTCACATTATTGAAGAAATGTTTTAGAGAACTGTGCAGAAATCTGGTATCTCCACATTAACATGTTCATTACCACCAGACATCTTCCAAATGAAGAATCCAACACAGATGATGAAGATGAGAACGGCCATGACTGAACCAATGACGACCCAAACTGATCCTCCACCTGAAACATCAACTGATCCTCTACCTGAAACACAGAGTTACATCAGGACCTCTTTATTCTGACACATCAGTTCAATAAGAACTGAAACAGAAATAAAGTTCCTTTCCTTCAAGATAAATTTCTCCTACCTGACAGGACTCTGCGCTCAGACACCTGCAGCTCCATGTTCTTCTCCAGACTGCTGTGCTGAATCACACAGGTGTAATTATTCTTCTCCAGATCATCAGATGAGACTCTCAGGACACTTCTCTTCTGGAAGGTCCCATCCTGGTTGGATAGCGTCTCTCTGAGCTCCACGTCCTCATGCAGATCCTCTCCGTTCTTCTTCCAGGAGATTGTCACTGCTCTGGGGAAGAAACCTGTAGCGTGACACACCACTGGAGAAGAAGAGTTCTTCTGGAGGAGAGATGCCTCAGGAGGGACTGGAGAGAGAGATGATTCCACAAAATGTTAATTAGTAAATGTGTATAATTTCAGTAAGTTTATGAATAAAGTGGTTAATAAAGATCAGTAATAGATTTTCATTCAGATGCTCATGAGTGTTTAATAAATGAACGAGCAGCACATTCAG
Organism: Hepsetus odoe; assembly: GCA_017165825.1. Classification (NCBI taxonomy): domain Eukaryota; kingdom Metazoa; phylum Chordata; class Actinopteri; order Characiformes; family Hepsetidae; genus Hepsetus; species Hepsetus odoe. Next base: position 3,089,870 of record CM029390.1, on the reverse strand, counting down.
ACACTGTAGTTTGTGTTTGTTCTACTGAGGATTACGTGGACGGTACATTGTGTCTTTATTACTTTAGAAAAGGACATTTTAATGTTATTCTGAAGGTTTTAATACTTTTTTGGACTGTAATGTTGAGTCAGGTCAGGTGTAAAATTCTTAATACAGTAAAGAAACGTTTGCTGGGAAAACCTCCAGCAGAAGCACAAAAATAAAAATAAGACCAGTTTAACCAGCAGTTAGTTTGTGTTGACCTGATGTGAGATGCTGCCTTTGATCTTTTAGGAAGAAACTATTCGAGAGCTGTAGTTCCAGAAAGAGATCAGATCACACTTTACCTTTTCTCTCCAGAGTGTCTCTGCCGTACCTCACATACTTCTGTAACCAATCAATACACTCGTTCAGCAGGTAGTTCTTTAGTGATCCAACTGTAGATCCTTTCTCCATTTTGTGTTTGGTAGGAACAGCTTGAGGTTTAACTGCAGTCCAGGTTTCAGTGTCCAGATTCAGACTGATGAAATCTTCTCCATCAGAACCAAACTGGCTGTATCCTCTCTTAGTTCCATCATCATCCAGCTCACAGCCAAACATCCCCTGCACTGAGTGAACTCCTGCGCACACACACACACACACACATACACGTCAGTAAATGTAGTGTATAGTGTCTGTGTTCTGAGGATTAATCTAGAAGATTCTCTAATAAAACTTTTCTCTTTGATCTGTAAACCATCCGACAGAATGAAGGACAGAAAGGAGAAAAGGATTTAGGAGGTTTTGTTCAGCTGATTGCAGTAGAGATTAATAAAACTACACAGTTTATTATACAAGAATGAGTAATATTGAGGAAACCCAACATCCCAAACCCAGAACTGACTCTTATATGATAAAACATCAACTTTATGAAAGTGAATAAAAATACTGTTTAAACTGAAGTATTTTATCAGTACCTGCTGTTTTCTCCTCTCTAGTCCAGTCGTGCTGTAACTTTAGTTTTAGTTCTCACCTCGACTAGTTTAATGTTTAAAGAGCTTTTAAAAGTTAAGCTGAAGATCTGCAGTTATTGAAGGGACGAGTCTTTAGACCAGACTGACTGAAACAGAACCGTGATTCATTCAGTCTGACGGTCAGGTGACCTTTCCTGTGAAAGTAGACGGATCGTTGTCAGGTTGTGAAGAGACTAAAGCAGATGAAGGAAAGAGGAGCGACAGATGAGATTAAAGTGAAGTTCTGTTTCAGAAACCTTAGTTTGTTCAGATCTGTGCTCAGTTCGTATTTTAAACTAAAACTACAAAAAAAAAAAAGTTAATATCTGAACACAGTTCTGCTGAGTGTTGCGCTGGTGTTGAGTGTTGATCTGTGTGTGTTCAGTCTCACCTCCAGTCTGGTTGAAGCGCTGCTTTAGAGTTTCTATATTGAGTTTGTAGATCTCCTCATTACTCTGTTCACGCCGTGTGTATTTCTCCCAGTAATCTTTTCCAACATTCTTCTTCATCCACTCTGTCTTTGGGATCATCTTCCTGATGTGACTGTCATAGTAAACAAACTGCTCTCCATCCAGCAGACCCACTGAAGTGAACTGTGGTAAGTTTATTCCAGGAGTGACTGCAGTGTAGAAATACTGCAGAGAGTGTGAGACTGAAAAGAGGAGAAATAATCAGTGAAACAGACTAAAACTTCTTTAAAACCAGCATTGTTTTTTTTCTCCGTCCTCAGAATGTGAAGACACTAACACTGCTCAGATTGCTGAATCTAATTTTACTTCCAGTGTTTTGAGGGAATGGATTTGCATGAATGAGTTTAGTGACTCAAACAGACTCTACACTTTCTTTATTGAAGCAGAAACACAGACACATGAATGAAAGACTCTGGTCCTCACCAACAGTGGACCGACCCCAGAGTCAACTTTAGAGAAGATCATATTTCATTAAGAGTGTCTGTGTTCTGACTCTGTTAGTCATGTTCACCAAATGTGTTTACTGAGTTTACTGATTTGAAGCAACAAATGTGAGTAAAAATGATCAAATTAAGCTTTAAGGACACTAAAGATTTTCTGAACGTTCCACAGGGTGTTATCAGGGTCTGTATGTGTGTGTCCATTTTTTCTGCTTTTATTAGGTACGAGACTAAACTGTGCTGATGTCTCTGAAACCATGAATCTTATGATACAGTAATTTATCACAAGACATTTGAAGCAACAAATGTGAATAAAAATGATCAAATTAAGCTTTAAGGACACAAAAGCTTTTCTGAACAGGACCAAACTAAAGTCTTCTGGCAGTAAATTCAGTGTTAAAAACCAGTAAAAGTTACTTAAGTTTTAAACTGAAACACTTGAGGTGTTAAGCTGTTTGATTCTGAATGTAAGTATTACTGACTCTCTAGTTCGGTTCTTTGGTCGTGTTCTCTTGAGAAAATGAATCTCTAGTTATCTAACTTTGTCTCCAAGACGTCTAACCTCAGGTGTCCCTCTAATAAACTCATTTCTAATCCTGTCCATCCTCGTCACACCCAACGAACATCTCAGCATCTTCAACTCTGACACCTCCAGCTCCGCCTCCTGTCTTCATCAGCCACTGTTTCCAACCCCTATAACATAGCTGGTCTCACTACTGTCCTGTAAACCTTCCCTTTAACTCTTGCAATCTTCTCCATCCATTCCAACCTGCCTGAACTGTTGATCCCAGGGTTCCCATTGCAGAAAGGTGTTGCCAGGGAAACCCTCCTTCCTGGAGTGGTCCATGTATCTTTCACTAGAAGATTATTCCTTTACACTCATTACTTTACAGCTAGAGAGATTAGCAAGTAAGATGTCCCACCAACTGTCTTGCTTTCATTGTTGCAGTCGGTGAAGACTTTGAATCTTTTTATAGGTGTGGAGAAGTTATTTAAATTTGTTGATCCCAGGTATTTAAATTCCTCCACCTTCGTCCCATTACCACTCCACTTTCCTCCCATTTGTTCACACTCATGTACTTTGTCCTACTCAGTTTCATTCCTCTCCTCTCTAGACTATATCTCCATCTCTCCAGGCTCCTCAAGCTGCTCCCTAATCTCACTACAATATCATCAGCAAACATTACCGGACTCCAGCAAGAAACTTATGCTCCGGACCATCTCCACAGTCGAGGTGTTGATGATGTGGTTGGAGCTGTGCTTGGCTGCACAGTCGTGTGGGCATCAGTGTGAACAGCAGTGGGCTGAGCACACAGCCCTGAGGGACCCTGTGCTCAGCATGATGGTGTTGGAGGTGCTGCTACTGATCCTGACTGACTGGGGTCTCCCAGTCAGGAAGTCCAGGATCCAGTTACAGAGGGAGGTGTTCGGGCCCAGCAGCCTCAGCTTCTCACTCAGGTGCTGAGGGATGATGGTGTTGAATGCTGAACTGTAGTCGATGAACAGCATTCTGACATAACTGTCCTTTCTGTCCAGATGAGACAGGGCCAGGTGGAGGGTGGTGGAGACTGCATCATCTGTTGAGCTTATGGGACGATATGCAAATTGCAGGGGGTCCAATGAGGGCGGAAGTTGGGTCTTTTATGTGCCTCATGACCAGCCTCTCGAAGCACTTCATGGTGACAGGTGTGAGTGTGACGGGATGATAATTATTGAGGCAGGAGACTATAATTTCTTTGGCAATGAGATGATGGTGGTGGTCTTGAAGCACTTTGAGACAACAGTAGTGCTCAGAGAGATGTTGAAGATGTCAGTGAGAACAGCTGGCAGCTGTTCTGTGCACGTCCGCAGTCATTCATGGCTTTTGGTTGGGTCGTGAGATGATTTTGGAGACATAAACCACTCTTGCTGATGTAGCCAGTCACTGAAGCTGTGTACTCCTCCAGGTTGATGGAGTCACCGTAGGTTGCAGCTTCCCTAAACATGTCCCAGTCGGTGCGTTCGAAGCGTGTTATTACCGTTGAAAGATATCTGCATAGACAACGGTAACGTGCAAGAAGAAATCACGAAATGAGTTCTTCCCTTGTTTCCTCACACTTTCTTCTTTCTCAGTGCACTTTCCGATTTTTGCTGAATCTCTGTGGACGTCCATGTCGCTAAAAGAGCTTTAATTCTGTCCGCGCTCTACGCTGTTTTCTCTTCTAAAGACCGCTCATGACGACACGGGTTCTCGCTACTAGACCAGCTCAGTGTCGGTGCCGGTTCGGTGCTTGTTTTCGGGCACCGGCACCAATTTCCTTTCTGTGAAAAAGCACGCACTGGTTCCAAAATTGGGAACCGGCACGAGAACCAGAGCAGAGCAGTAAAAAGGAGCACAAGAGGAGGCATCAACGAGGGGCGCCGTTGTGCAAACAGATGGCGAACACATGTTGCACACCACATTCCTCGATCTGCCCGTTCCTCCTCCTCCTCCTCCTCCTCCTCCTCTTTTACTCCACGTAACTCGGCTGCTGATTGAGGGAAGAATAGTCAGGACTGACACACTGCAGGGAAAGCTGTTCTGCTCAGACTGTATGTCTTCTTTCTTTACTGAATAAATTCTGATTGTTGGAACTACAGAAGTAGTGACCTCATCATCTTCCATCAGGAACACGCAGGATTGATCTCACACATGGAAACTTAAAGGAGTTCAACCCAACAGACTTCAGCACCAAGTTTGGACCCAGATCACCAACTATTTACACCGTTTACAGGAAGCAGCACAACAACACGATCTCACTGCTGGCCTTCATCAGAACATCTAAACCAGAGTTCCTTTTAGATGATCATCCAATCAAAACATGATCTGAAACTGAACGAGGAGCTTGATTTTAGAGCTTTAGTCTGTTATTAAAAAGTTTACTACAAACTCTGGAGAGAAACATTAACAGATCTGAATGTTAATGAAATCGATTTAATGAACTAATCCGGCAACTCAAACACTATTGAGGACTAACTGAGCACCGCACACACACTCTCACACACACACACACACACACACTCTCTCTCTCTCTCACTCACACTGATGATATTTAATCAGGATCACTCTCACCTGCTGGAGTGAGATGAAGCTGCACTGTCAGTAAGAACACACATCTCTCCACCGCTGTCCTGTAGTCCATCTTCAGCAGGAGTTCATCCTTCAAACTGCAGCCTTCTCGTTCATTCAGCGCGCAGACTTCACCAAAACACCGGTAGGCGGGTGTCGCGGGGTTCCCAGCGCAGGTTGCCAGCTATTATATCAGGGAAACCCTCCTTCCTGGAGTGGTCCATGTATCTTTAACTGTTAAGATTATTCCTTTAAAGAGCACACTTTACACTCATTATTTTACAGCTAGAGAGATTAATAAGTAAGAAGTCCCCCCAGCTGTTTGTCTTTCACTGTTACAGTCGGTGAAGACTCTGAATGTTTTTACAGGTTTGGAGAAATTATTTAAAATGAAGCATTCAATTATTAATGATGTAATTTTTTGTTATCATTTATATAAGATATATATTATTATTATGTAACATGAATTCAGTAGGGGCAGTGGTGGCCTAGTGGTTAGGGTGTTGGCCACATGATCGGAGGATCGGGGGTTCGAACCCCTTCCCAATGAGGTACCCTTGAGCAAGGTACCGTCCCCGTCACGCTCCTCCCTGCGGTGGGCTGGCGACCTGTCCAGGGTGCGTCCCCCGTCCTCACCCTGTGTGCGCTGGGTTGGACACCAGCACTCCCCCGCGACCCCGTTTGGGACAAGCGGCAGATGATGGATGGATGGATGGATGGATAAGTTTAGATAAAACACAGAATATTTAGAAAAGGATCTTCAGTTAAAGACAAGATCGGAGGAACTTATTGAACCAGTATAAACGGAAGATAAAATGATAAAGAATACCAGTTAAACGTGTTGTTTAAATGCTGAAAATATTTTACAGAAGTTACTTAAGATAAGACCTTATTGATTATCTGTTCACACAGTCTCTAAAATCGTTCACAATGTAGAGTTTCCCTCAACATGGCAACCCTGTTATCCCGCCCCCGTGAAAGACCAAACAAAGTTTACACCAATCAGAATTCAGCTTTATTGAACAATCTCCACTCGTTGTCCCTCTGGAAACACCGGCTCTAACAGACAGTTCCGGATGAATGAAGTCAGGGCTGGAAAAGAAAAGGGGCGGAGCTGATCTGCTGGATTCTACACTAGAAACGCTGGAGTGTCTCCAGGATGGAGCAGGAACAGGGTGATCAGAGCCTCCACGCGCTGACACTAAAAGCACGATGATTGTAAACACTGTAGTTTCTCCTGAAAACTAGTTTATTTCTGAAACTTCTGGCAGGATTGAACTAATGATTTTCTGAAAGAAATGTGGTGATGAAGGTGAACACACACCTGAACTACACAAAACATGGACAAAAACCAAGAACAATAACCCAGTAAAAGTAAACCGGACAGGAACAAGACTCTGATCAGTCTCTGCTCAGTTGTTGATGAAATATAATAAAAACACAGAGCAGCATTAATCCCTCATCAAAACACAAACTGTCTCCTCTTCAGGAGTCAAACTCTCCTCCGGCCCGCCGGTTTATTAGATAAGCGAGATCTTTAAACACACACCAGTGTCTAAAATAAAGCGAAGCTCCTTCATGGAGCAGTAAAGCACAGAGACGAACTGAACACAGATCTCCTTCAGCCAGTCTGTTATTCTGTTAGTGGTTTAAAGATTACAGTCTAATTATTTAAAGGAACATTTAACTTCAGAAAGAGGCTCATCTGATCCTTTGGAATAAATAAACAACAACAACTTTATTACATTAGAAAAAAATTAAAACAGATGTTCATTAATGCTCAGATATTTAGATCTCTCTCTCTCTGTGTAAAGTACCACCATAAAATACACTATAAACTATAAAAATATAAAATGATGAGAATAACATTTACAACATTTAGCAGATGCTCTTATCCAGAGTGTCTTCCATGTCCTATTTACAGGGACAGTCCACCCTGGAGCAACTCAGGGTGAAGGGTCTTGCTCAGGGACCCAGAGGTGGGATTCAAACCTAGGACCTCTGGAGCCATTGGTCCATAGACAAGTATAAACTACCACAAGAGCACCAACACCGCTGGTTTGCAGGACTTGTGTTCCAGTAAATCTCTAAATAACAAACCTTTAGATTTGTCTTGGACCTTGAAAAGATTCCCATTCCTCTCTAAAGAAATACAAATCAAATTGATAGATTTATGTAATTTAATATCATGTATGTTTCGTATAACTTTTATTCATTTTGTTTATTAATAATTACTTATGTAATTCAGGTTCATACAGTTCACCTTCATCATCCGGTTCGTCTGGCTGCCGCTTTCCATCTGAATTTTGTAATTTTTGATTTTTTGATCTTTTTTGTGTTTAGTCTCTTTGCTCGGTTCTGTATCCCAATACTTTTCATTTTGTGTTAGTGAGTTGCTATGGTGATTTCCATCTGACTTTTCTCAGTGTTTGGGCACTGCATCAACATATCCAACTTTTCCCACACAGCAGCGCACTTTCTGATCACAATTGTATTGAATTTGATATCGAACTAACCTTAGATAATCTATGTAAAAAACAACCCTACGATTTCATATAGGTGTTTGAAATCTGTTGACATCTGTTCACCTCTGACTTGCTTACATCTCCTCTTTCAAACTTCTTAAACCTCTCCTGTCCTGATGACATTCTGTCTTTATACATCCACTTCATTTCACCTGTTTTAGACCAGTTTGCTCAAGTAAAAATCAGGGCTGTACCTTCCTCTCACTCCTCTCCGTGGTTCACCCCTGAACTGTTCACCCCTGAACTCAAACTTTCTAAAGCTCAACACTGATAAAACATTTGACAAAAAATTTCTCATCACTAAACTTCAGTTAAAAAAACTAAATTTAAGTTTATCCATTGATAATGCTCTTGTTACGCCCTCACCCACTGTCCGGAATTTAGGTGTTATATTCGATCCTGCTCCATCATTTGAATCTCACATAAACACAGTTGTGAAAAATGCTTTCTATAACCTCTGAAACATCTCACGTCTCCGCTCATCACTTTCATTGAAAGATGCAGAAATAACGTCCCGTCTCGATTACTGTAACGCTCTACTCTTTGGTCTCCCAACTAGAACATTAGCCATGCTCCAGTATGCACAGAACTCTGCAGCTCCTTTTCTCATGTTCTCCAAAAAACCTGAACACATCACCCCCTTTCTCCACAAACTTCACTGGCTGCCCATATTGTATCGTATTCAGTACAAGCTGCTTCTGATCACGTTTAAAACCCTTCATGGATCTGCTCCTCCATGCCTCACTGAATTACTCCATTCATACACTCCTACCTGTTCACTGCACTCCTCCAGTACTGGGTTACTCACAGTTCCTAAATTCAGGTTAGCCACCATGGGTGGTAGATCATTTAGTGTTGCTGCCCCTACACTCTGGAATTCCCTCCCTCAAAACCTGCACGTAATGTCCTCTCTTTCTCTCTTCAAAACATTTAAATACATATCTATTCAGTCTGTGCTATTCCACTTCTGCCCATTCTTGATTTCCTAATTCTGCTGTTTTTTTGCCACTGTCATGTTTTGTGTGAACTGTTTTAATTTATATTGTTTTTAATTTATATCTTCTGTTCTGAATAGTGGTTTGAGAAAGGCACTATATAAATAAATTATTATTTGGCACATTAAAAATAAATGCTGAAAGGAAAGTCATACACAAGATCAAACTACAAAATGTAGTTCAAAAACTGACTAAATAATTAATCAATTAATTGTAATGAACAAATGTTTCACTTCCAAAGAGCCTTTCACAACACAAAGTTATCTTTGGCTACAGAACAGGTTTTACTTTTACCTTTTGGTTTTTACTGTCAGCATCAAGTTAACTAAAGAAAATTACCACAAGTGGCCTTTAGCCCTGTTTTGGAATAATTTTTCTTTATACATCAGGAAAAGTCCCTGATCAGAGACCCTGTTCACTCAGGACACCAAACAAAGACTCCCTGATGTAAATTCTTTGTTTACAGCATTTTTTCACACCTGCCTAAAACTTTTGCACAGTACTGCATATACTATAAATATGCATGTAAAGTTCTTCTCTAATTTATGTAAAGTTCTGGTCCCATTTTATCCTTCCTCTTCACTTTTCTGGCAACTCCATCTTCAACATCCTCCTCCCAATATAATCCTCGTCTCTCCTCTGGACATGTCCAAACCAACGCAACCTTGCTTCTCTAACTTTGTCTCCAAAAAGTAAACATACTGCTTCAAGCACATGCAAACAGTGAATACAATCATTTGTAAGAAATTTTTATTAAATACAGATGTATTTCTTGTTCTTTGCAACCTTTGGAAATGGATTGTAATGATGCATGTAGTTTGGATCTTCTGTGAACAATCCATGCTCTTTAGATCCTGTACAGAAATGTGTTTTAATCAAATGGACAATCCAAAGAAACATCAAGCAGAGATTAAAACATTCAGACCTTCTTTGTTGCTACACTTTCCTGCACACCAGTCTCCCTGAACATGCTGTCAGACCAGTTAGATAACAGACTGGTAGAAATCCTTCCTGTTTGGGAAAGAAAGAAACATCTTCACTATTAACCGAACTTAAGTTAAGTTGATGCAGTTCCACAGCTCCCTCCTTCAGCAGCTTCTCTTTCACTTCTCCATATTTTCTGGAGTTATGTACTCATTACTGACGGATAGACAGACTGGGGGGTTATGGGGTTCCATTTCTTATTCTTTCCCTATATACTGTATTTGCATGGTTTAATCTTTATTAAGAACCTTTCAAAGGAGACTTTCAGCAGATTTTGGCAAAACACATTCAATCACTCACTTCACTCACTGCTGTAATTTTGGAGGATAATTCAATCCTAGTGAGTTATGATGTCACACATTAACAGATAATGTCATTGGCTAGCATTAAACCCCTCCCAATGAGATTCTTTATGTTTCTTGCAGCTGGGCACACTTCCTCACCCAGCTGGATTTCTCAGTGTGGCAAGAACTAAACCAATGTGAAGGGAGAAGCAAAGGAATGTAAAGGTTCAATAGTTCAGTAAATTAAAAAAGGCTGAGGGATGTGCTGCACTGCTGACAATGGAGTACAGGCCCTTGATTCAGATATATCTGCTTTTTCTTTCAGATTATCTTCAGCCGGCATCAGCAGGTGAGTCTGATCCAGAAAATTATCCATATTCCACCTATTGTTGAACAAGAATTCTTCCCAGCGGTACGATCATATTAGCTTAAAAAGCTCAGGAATTAAGTTTTGTTTCTTTTATGTTTATTTATGAAGTCTCTCATCTTAGAAAAACATAAAATATTAAAGTTGCCAAAACCTTTGAAAAGCCCCCATCTTATGCTGTATTTTGCATTCAATAAGTTTAGTAAATCATCGGTGTGTAGTAAAATGTGTCTCTGTAAATAGGGTTATTTATTACACTAAGATTTTCAATAAATCCTTAGAGTTTGTTCAGAGGTGCCCAATTGCCCAGATACATGACACATGCTTGTATCTGCTTGAAAATGTAGATGGGTATTGCTGTTGCGGTGATGTTCCACAAATCTGCTGCTGCTTGTTAGGAGTAACTGCCCTGCCTGATCTGTTTTTTTATGTTAAATTCTGTGTGTGATTACTGTCTAACTCCTCGCACCATCTCTACTCTCTCTCTCTCTCTCTCTCTCTGGTTCCAAAAACAGAGCAGCAGCGCAGCAGAGGGTGCACAGAGAGGGGGAACTTCTGTTCTGTTAGTTTTGTTATTGTTCAGCATTACTTATTCCTCTTTTTCAGTCACACACTCTCTGCAGTATTTCTACACTGGCATCACTCCAGGAATAAACTTCCCACAATTCACTGCTGTGGGTCTGCTGGATGGAGAGCAGTTTGTTTACTATGACAGTAACATCAGGAAGATGATCCCAAAGACAGAGTGGATGAAGAAGATTGAGGTTGAAGATTATTGGGACACTGAGACGCAGGTCCAGCAGAATACTGAGGAGGTCTTCAAGACTGATGTGGAAATTCTAATGCAGCGCTTCAACAACACTCAAGGTGAACATGAGCTCTCCCGGAGCTTTAGCACTTATCTAATATATCTCAGGTTTTACAAAAGCAAATGAAAAAAAGATGACTGGTATTCTACAGCAAGACTGTAGAAGGGCTCTCCTTTGTTTCACTTCCACACTGAAGTGAAAGTGAAACAAAAGTCTGAAGTCTGACCTGGCAAAAACACAATCATTCAGAATTTCCTTTTGCTTTTATTTTGTACAATGGACAATCCAAGGCACCGTTATTTTAATCAACAGCTTTTAGAAGATAGCAGTGGTTGACATTAACAGTAAAAGCTTTCTAACTGTGGCCTTGTAAAAGTATTAGTTATCCTAGCAGTAAAAAAAATTTTTTAAAGTAGTAAAGTAAATTTCAGAAATCTAAATATCTCTTTGTACCACATAACTCTTGGTGATATTTAATGAATATACAATTGAGAACCTATTAACTATTAACTATGCACCAATCAACCATATTTTTTGTGGCTCCCACTCCTGCCAAGAAAACAGATGTGGCCTCTATGGATTGGACGAATTTCCCCAGCACATACCACAGATCCTTGATTTATGCTGAGATCTTTTGAATATGGAGGCCAAGTAAACACCCTGAAATCTTACTAGGTTCTTCAGAGCATCCATGGACAGTGTTTGTAATATGGCAGGGAGCATTGCATTGTTAGTTTTTAAAGACATTTTTATTGTATAAATGATATAAAACAAGAACAAGAGCAGTTTTAAAATGCAACATAGTTTTGGTTCGTGCTATGTGTCAAAGTAACACCTACATGAATGACAGGACTCAATGTTTCCCAGCAGAACATTGCCCAGAACATCACACTGCCTCTGCCATATTGCCTCTAGTCTCCTTTAGTGCATCCTGTTAAAGTATACATGAAACAAAAATCTGACTTCTCAGACCAGACGACCTTCTTTAGGTTGCTGGTCCAGGACAGGTCCTCAGTGTCCATTGTAGGAGCTTTTCTGGTGTGTGTGTGTGTGTGTGTGAGAGTAATTTTCTCATTGGTGTGTTGGTGTCCCTTCAGGTGTTCACACACTGCAGGTGATGTATGGTTGTGAGTTGCATGATGATGGAACTAAGATAGGATACAGACAGGACGGTTATGATGGAGAAGATTTCATCAGTCTTGATCTTGACACTGAGACCTGGACCACACCTAAACCTCAAGCTGTTCCGACCAAACTGAAGTGGGAGAAGGCAAAAGTAGCTAAAGTCAATAAAGCCTACATGGAGAATGAGTGTGCCGTGTGGTTACAAAAGTATGTGGAACATAGCAGAGACACTCTGGAGAGAAAAGGTAAAGTGTAACTGAGTTTGTAAACAGCTTCCTGACCGCTTTACATTTTAGTTAAAGGTCAGAATTTGAGTACATTTCCAGTTTATCTACCAAATTTTATTCTTTGAGAAGAGCAAGTTGTTTATGAGAAAAAGAAATTCCTTGAAAATTATTTGTATAAGCAATAAACAGCATTATAATTTATGAATCAGAGCAATGCAGCTCAAAGATGCTTGGTGATACAGATAAAATATTTATCATGACACTATGTTTCCAAAAATGTCAAAAATGTTCACTTTGTTCAAATTTAACATCTTTATTTATCATGGCAAATATGTTAAGGGTCAGTTACAGTTCAAGAGTCAGATGGCCAGGGAGAAGAAACTGTTTTCCAACCTGGTAGTGGAGAACTGTTTGAACCTTTTCCTGAATGGCAGGGGGAGAAGAGAGTGTGGGATTGGTGTGAGGGATCATCCAAACTGCTGGTTGCTTTTGCGGATGCAGCGAGTGGTGAAAATGTCCTGAACAGAAGGCAGAGAGACACTGATGTTCTTTTCAGCTGTCCTCACTACCTGTTCTAGGGACTTGTAGTTGGAGATGTTGCTGTTCCCCTACCAGGCAGTGATGCTGTCACAGTCTGTCATGCCTGTGGTTCTGGTTGGGCACGACAGATGGTGCTCTGTTCTGACTGAGCACACCTGGGCTCATGGAGGCTGCAATTTAAGCCCCAATGAGTCAGAACAGATCGCGGTTCATTAACCAGGCGAAGCCTTGCAGTTAATGGTGGCATTTTTGGTTCTGTAATTTGGTTTATGTTTAATAAAGTTATGTTCCGGAATACTGGCTCTGCACTGACGCCCTTCCCACATCCCATCACCATTACAGATGCAGCCACTCAGGATGCTCTCAATGGTTCCTCTCTAGAATAAGCTGAGGATGGGTGAAGGAAGATGGGCTCTCCTTGGTTTTGCGGAGGAAGTAGAGGTGCTGCAAAACTTTCATGGTGATAGAGCTGGTGTTGAGGGTCCACATAAGGTTGCCTGGTATGTGAACACCAAGAAACCTGGTGCTCTGTACCATCTCCACAAGTGAGCTAAAAGAGACCTTCATTTGTTGCAAAGCTCATCACATTACCAAACTGATGAGAACTGCATGTCAGTGTAAAAGACAATTGAAAGAGTCGTCTGAGACTTGATGGAAGACAGGAAGGAGTTAGTAACTGCTTCTGTAGCTGAAGGACAGAGAAATGATGATGAAACTAATTATGGAAACTAATCAGAGATGGAGGATATACTAGCTTAGCTAACTCCACAGCACGACAAAATTAAATGACAGCAAACAACCAATTTTGTTAAGCTTAGCAGCTCAGCTCTGTTCATTTGTTTAAATGTACAACTTCACCATAAACCACACATTTCTGAAGATTCAGTCAATATTTTCGTGAATATTTTTGCTTTTTAAGTTTTTCTCTCTCCCTCTCTCTCTCTTTCTCTCTCTCCAGTCCCCCCTGAGGTGTCTCTCTTCCAGAAGGACTCTTCTTCTCCAGTGGTGTGTCACGCTACAGGTTTCTTCCCCAGAGAAGTGACAATCTCCTGGATGAAGAACGGAGAGGATCTGCATGAGGATGTGGAGCTCAGAGAGACACTACCCAACCAGGATGGGACCTTCCAGAAGATAAGTGTTCTGAGAGTCTCACCTGAGGCTCTGGAGAAGAATGAGTTCACGTGTGGGATTCAGCACAGCAGCCTGGAGGAGAACATGGTGCTACAGGTGTCTGGGTGCAGAGTCCTGTCAGGTAGGAGAAGTTCAAAGGAACTTTATTTTAGTTTCAGTTCTTATTGAACTGATGAGTCAGAATAAAGAGGTCCTGATGTAACTCTGGTGTTTCAGGTGGAGGATACGCCGGGTTCATTGTTGGTGCAGTCGTGACTGTTCTCCTGCTTGTTCTCATTGGCTATACTGGAGTTTACATTTGGAGGAAGAAACAATAAAAAAATTTCAAAATGTCTGTTTAACGCTTTGACATGCACAGTTAAATGTTTGTTTGTGTCTTTTAAAACCATTTTGATTTTAAAATGGTAATTTTGGTAATGTTTAAGTTGGAGTATGTAAAATTTTAGCATTAACATAAACATACAGGTGTTGATTATGAATGAGGGATGTTTTTGTTTTTTCAATAACTCCCCTTCATGTTTTCTTCACTTTATGTCACTAATCCCAGGTATGTTAGTTAAAGGAGCTTCAACTCCAAACCAGCCAGTTTACCATTTCTTACACGAGGAGGGAAGGGTTTGTGATGATCAGACACCACAGCAGAGCATGCAGTGCTCCACAATAAAACGGTTCACTTTATGCAGAACTTGACTAATTTTGTCCTTTTGTGCTGCAATAATTCTCATAAACGGTTTCATCATCACAGCCCTCTTTAATTGTTTAGGTTTTGCTTTTATGATGGTTTAAAAGGAAAACAAATAAGATTCTACCAGAAAAGTACCATCTGTAAAGACGTCTGCCTAAGAAGCAGCAGGACAGATAGCCCTACAAGGATCCCAAGAGTAAGACCTGAAAGGACCAGAGGCTGTCACAGAGTCTCAAACCAGGTGGACAACAAGAGAACATGTCAGCAAAGGTTAGGGTTATTCCACAAGCCCCTGGAACACCTTCAGTTCATACTTTCAGTATATGTTTCTTAATAGAGGGGGAAAGGAAAAGCGGTTAGGGCGTTAGCCGCATGATCGGAGGATCGGGGGTTCAAACCCCTTCCCAATAGGTTGCCCTGAGGTACCCTTGAGCAAGGTACTGTCCCCATCACTGCTCCCCGGGCGCTTTCAATAGCTGCCCACTGCTGCACGTTGAGTGTGCATGGGTTAAATGCAGAGGTCTGTGGCAGCGGTGGCCTAGTGGTTAGGGCGTCAGCCACATGATCGGAGGATCGGGGGCCCGAACCCCTCCCAGTGAGAGCGCCCTGAGGTACCTGGCAAGGTGCTGCCTCATCATTGCTCCCGTGGCTAAGTTTTCAATAGCAGCCCACTGCTGCACATGTGTATGGGTGAAATGGTGAGAGTGAATTTCCATAATGTGATTATAAATAAAGGATTATTATTAGATTATTATTAATCAATCTTTACAGTGAGCAGTACTACGTGTTCATGTTACTAATACTAAGACCAAGGGTACTTGACTTCTGACTTGTTGAAACAGCTCCATTTAGGGAATACAAAGGAGAATAATGTGCAGTATGAAATATTCATCTGTATTGTAACTTATACAGACTTATAATAGTAGACTTATACAGTAATACAATATTACTGTATTGTATATTATATTATTGTTGTTGTTGTTATTATTATTATTATTTATTTACTATTTATTATTATTATTACATTTATTACATTTATTACTTTTTTTATACTTTGTTACTTATATGTTTAATTCAGAACCTATTATCGTGTATATTTTAGGACATAATATTATGTATATGTATATATTTATAGATATTTATATATATATATATAGATAGATACCCATATTTATAATCTATTATTTTCTATTTATAGCTCTCTCTGCTTTTTTCTTTTTCTTTTCCCACTGTTCTTGTTCCTGTTCCTCTTTCCTCTTTTTTCTTTTTTCTGGGTACACCTGTCTTTTATTTATAAGAGCCCTGTAACGCCCAAATTTCCCATTCGTGGGATAATAAAAGATTACTCTACTACTCTACTATCTCAACTGCGTATGATGCAATTCGAGAACAGGAAGTAAAAAGGTGGACTGCAGTTTAGGAAGTGCAAATCAAGAACCTCTGATCATTACTTAACTAGATTTCATTTAGCAGGCTTGCAGATGGTGTATCCTCAGAGAGTGTTCTCTTGGAAATAGATGAGAATGCAGTCAGTCTCTTGTGGGTGTTTGCCCTATCCCCATTGGCCATCACAACGTACACTGCTTTTTCCACAGTGGTCGTCCATGCTCCTTTGTAGTACAGAATTCATGAACCCCGGAGGCAGCACCGGTCTGCCGTCCAGCGACCTCCACATTCCTTCGGACTTGACTGCTCCCCTCTCTCTCCACACTGTTATCTCATGAGAAGAAGCTTTCTGTTGCTCTTTGATTAACATATTTACATCACAGGCTGGCAATAAATCATATACCGTTTTTTCTATCTGTACCATCACATACTGAGTTATATATCCTGCTGCCTTTTTTGCTGCTGCGTCCGGTTCCTGGTTCCTTTTTGCTACTCTCGTTTCAGCTTTGTCATGCCCCTGTATTTAATCATTGCTACTGCTCTTGGTTTCATTAAGGCATCCACCAGCCTTTTCATATCCTGTTTATGTTTTATGAGTGTCTTTGATGCTGTTAGAAATCCTGCCCTGATCCACTGGCCAAGTTCCACTTATATAGCTCCCACCCAGTCTGTATAGACATTTCACCCTTTTTCCTCTGACCATCTCCAGTGCATGAATCATAGCTTGTAGTTCTGCAAGTTGAGCTGATTCTTTCCCTGTCACTGTTCCTGTCAATGCTTCCTCAAAACCTGAGGAAGTCTGCTTTACTACTGCATATGCTGCTTTCAGCCCTTCTGTGGGATGTCGATAACAACAGCCATCTGGGAACAACACTTCATCGGTGTCTGCTAGTGGTTCTGTCTGCAGATCCGCTCTGACCTTGACATCTCTCTGAATTCTTTCATTACTTGTATCTTCCTTCCCATACCATCTGCCATGTTTATTCCTTCATTTGTAAATGTTATATTTGGTGCGTTTAAAATTTTCTCCAATCTGGTCAGTCTGAGTGATGTCATTTTGAATGCTGCCGAGTTCACATGAGCTACTATGCTATGTGTCGTTAATACAGAGTGTGTGGCCCAGGACTATATGTGCTACTTTTTGCAAAATTTTCGCGGCCCCTGCTGCATGTTTTGTGCATGGTGGTTGTCTGTTTTCTGATGGGTCTAGTGTTACACTTACATAGATTAACACTTGCCTGCCTCCCCCTTCTTTCTGAAAAAGGACACCATTCACAGAATGTACTTTTTCAGAAACATCCAGATAAAATGGGAGTTTATAGTCTGGTTGCTAGATCAGCAGCATTGGCTAACGCTTTTTCAGTAGGGGATGTGAAGCTTCTTTTCTGCCTCTGTAGTCCACTGAACTGGGCTGACAGATTTCTCATACTCTGTTCGTTTACTAGAGCCCTCAAAGGGGCCGTGAGTTCCCTATAAGAGGATATAAATTGCCTACTGTACCCTGTTAGTCCTAAAAAGGAGAGCACGTCTTTAACTGTGACCGGTTTTGTGTGGTGCAGAACTGAGGACTGATGTTCTGGAGACACCCCAGTACCGCTGGCTGACACAATCTTTCCCAGAAACGACACCGTAGGTCTACAACACTGCAAATCTCTGACCCAGAAAACTTTAAATCCAATTTTGATGCAGTTTTTCCAATGTTTTGTGGCCTTTCCAGGTACTAGGATCTGGGGCTGCAATAAGGATATCATTTACTTCTTGCTCCAGCGTCAGCCTTCTGTGGACTTTCCTGACATTCATTGTGTGTAAACCCGTGGTTCGAGTGAAGTAATTCAGACCCACATCCTCGCTTCACCCTGTTCTGGCAGTCCTCTCCCGCTCACTCTGGCGCCTGCTCAGAGCTGGTGAGTGAGTCTCCACTCTCTCCTCTCTGTTCGTCCAGTCTTTACGACCGGGTCTGCCTTCCTAACGCTACTGAAAACGTCAGTCTCAACACTACCGTGGGTGGGTGAGGGTTGCGGGTTCTGGCTAACGTGAACAGAGGTGTGGTTCGCGTTCTACCGCGACGGATCTGATCAGCCAGGCGCTTGCCCGAAGTTTGCGTCTGGCTGGCTAATCAATGGGGTCGGAATACACGCTGCCTCAGCCCGGACTGGAACAGTCCGGCTCGCTGGACTCGGTGCTCATACGGCTTCTGCTAAGCGCCTGAATCGCCTGGCCGTCCTCGCTATGTTCACCGCGGCCCCAGAATTCACCTCACTTCTGCTCTCATCACACCTACGTAATCCCTTCAATCTGGTCATCCCTTTAATCTGACCACAACGCTCGCTTCCTACTGCGCTCCACCGTGGAGTCAACGCTATTCATCTGAGAACTGGAACATGGACACCAACCACCCCTGACACTGAACATCATCCCGATAACAAGCACAAGTTTAGCACTCTAAACATCCGCTTCACTGACTGACAAAGCTCTCATATCAGAGAACTGATATTGATAAAAACTGGACATGCTTTTACGACTGAAAGATGGCAACTCCAGCAACCACTCTTTCTGGAACTGAACAAGCTCACTCCTGCAGGCTACAGCTACCTGTGTAAGCCCCGTGGAAAGGGCCGAGGTGGAGGCCTGTGTAACGGTCCTGTGACAGTAGAAGGTGCCCTGCTCTGATTGTGCACATCTGAGCTTGGGTGCCAGGTGTGTCTCATTGGGGCTGGGGTTATAAGCCCCAGTGAATCAGAGCAGGGCGCTGGTCATACTGTGTGCACACTGTGAATTTACTCGGGTTATGTTTTACATTTGTTATTTTGGTTAATATGTTTAGTTCTGTGCACGTTATCCGGTCATTAGTCCAGTACAAGTCGGCTCATAAGTACGCCCACTCCGCAACATCGCCCCGGGACAGAATGACCAGCCGCCGCAAATGGACGTCGTGAGCCGAGAGTTCGTGGGGATGTCCGTGAAGGACCACCGACCTCCAGGTGCTGGAGGCCGGGGGATAGCTGAGTGGTCCGGCCTCCCAGGATTGGCCGAGCAAACGTAGTGCCTGTTCCAGCCCAGCACCAGAGGGCGTGGCTGCTGCCGCGAGCCGGCCCCGCGGTAGCCCTGGGGAAGCCGGAGCGCATGCCGCTCGCGTCAGCACAAGGTGGGACTGAAGGGACATCCGCCATCACCGCGGAGGCGGCGGGGCTTGGAGGGACGAGGTACATGTCCGCCGGAGGAGGCGGGGTTTCGAGGCTACGCCCAATCTAGACTGCTAGGAGAGAGAGTGGGGTTTCGAGGCCGGGAGCGAACTCCGGGCCTGAGACCGCGTGTGAGAGCGGAGTATCTGGGCAAGACTTTGCTTGGACTTTTTGTTGGACGCTATGCTGCACCTCCTTTCAGGGGATCCTGCTTTGGATTTTAGTGAAAATCCCTTTACTTTTGTCCCTGTCTCACAGTGCCTCACATTCCTGAGGTCACAGAGTTTGTTAGCCTAAATCTGACCCTCAGGAGATAGTAAGTGGCTGGAACCTGCACTTAGTTACATTCTACTTACTTGCATCACTTCATGAGCCCCCAGAAAACATCCAGCAGGAAAGTGGAGTTACAGCTTGCTTAGGCAGCTGCACTCACAAAATAGGGGACCCATTCGTGAAAAACACTTTCTTGATGGGGGGCCTGATGTGGAGGATGCCTTGAAATATAGGTGGCAGATGCTGGTGAAGGTGGACCAAGTATGTTCTGGCCCAATGTGGTGGGGAAAGGCAAAGGTGGGGAACTGAGGTTTCAATCATGACAGCACTGAATATTATTGTGGAAAACCACAATGGGATGGATTTATGCAATGTTAAAGGTGGGTTTGAAATGCTTAAAGTCCAACGTTGGGATGGGCATTTGAGCTGCTCCCACGTGGACCACGCCGCTGAAACCTTCAGTAAATTAAGCTGCTGCATCTCTCTGACTTCGCTTGATTTTTGACTTGTTTGTTTTTTCTGATCTTCTAGAAAAAGTTTTACTCTAGGCTCACACCTCAATTTTCCACGAAGCATAATTTGGCGTTGTCGGCAGGATTGAAAAAGAGCGCCACACGGCTCCTGGGTTGGCGCTGCCCTCGGGCCCACTGCTGATCTGGCACAGAACATTAAAGGCAAGCATTATTCGCAGATTTTGCTGCCTTTGCTTATAGGCTCCTGTGTTACAGACCAGCAGAGGGGCTTGGGCCACTAGGACACCTGGTGCACCTCAATAAAGAATGTACTTAATGTTTACAAAAGAATGATAAATGAGGTCTATAGAAATTGAACTGTGGAGGAGAGGGTGAAATCCACTCAAAAATTAACTTTTTGCTGAAGTCAAAGAGGTGGAGTTGTGGCTCAACTGTAAAATAGGTGTAATCTGAGTGTGCACACCAGTGTTGGCTTGACCCTGTTAGGCAGTCAGGTTTAAAGCCTGTAATGGCCATATACTAAAAACATCACTGATAAACGACAAATAATTAGGTTAAGTGTTTAAAAATAAATAATTAAAATATACCATAATAGTACATTATTAGTTGTAGTAATAATACAACATTATTAATAATAATAATAAGGAGTTAAAGAGTCTCAAAGAATAAGGATGAATAAGACAACTAAAGTGTAAGACCCTTGAGGGACAGGGTAAGGTGAAAACACCAGTAGAGATGTGTAGGAACCCTTGATAAAGGATAAAGTTCTGAAGATAAATCAGTGGGCTAAGCGAATCAAGGGTTTAAAGACCAAATGGCCAGCAGAAGGGCACATAAGGATGTAACACTTGTGAGGCCCTGGAAATTCTCTATCCTGAACCACAAACCAAAGGACAAATCCAGTAAACGACAAAGCTTGACAGATGAATTAGAGAAGTCTTAAAAAATGTGTTTAAGAAGAGAGGTGAAGAGAAATTTTCTCGGAAAGTTATTAACGGAAGACAGGAGACAAAAGAGAGAAAGAAGGTGTTGGAAGAGAAGTTGAAGATGTGTATTGAGACCCTCCACCTTATGTAGGACAGTATCCTGTCATTGAAGGAAGCTTGATATTTCTGGACAAGACTGTGACAGGATGACAAAAGGATCCAGGAACCAGACGATGAACAAGAAGTAGTCTTGGAAGAGAGGAGAACCTCAGAAGAGATGCTGAGAGAACATCCAAAACCCACCCAGACCCTCCATTAAAAGGGAGGAGCCCTACTGCTCAGGAGAGAGAGAGAGCAGGCAGCACAGCAGCAGATAGTATGTCTGAGTTCACTCAGAGTGGAGGAGTGCAGACTAGAGTGTGAGACAGCAAGGAGAGAGAGGAGTCAGAGTGCACGGCCAGTGAGAGGTGATGAAGGAAGAGCGAGCAGACAGAATGGGAAGACAGTGATGATGAGGGTGTGTTGGATTGTCACAGGAAGTACAGAAAACAAATAAGAAAGGAGAGGGAAGTAAAGGATATGGAAAGGATGATAGAGGAAGAGGAGAGGAGAATGAGGGCTGAGCTGACTAAGAATAGAGATGAGAGGCGGTAGGATGGAGTGCACCAAGGGGAGGCCCAAAGACTGGGATAACACAAAGTCTTGATGAGTCTATCCAAAAGGGCAAGCAAACTCACACTAATCTGATGAAATTGTAGGCAGATTATGGTTGGAAAGAAAGTCCAAAGAGACAGAGTAGAAGGGATAATGGGGCAATATCAGAAAGTGAAGAGGACACTGAGATTCAGGTAGAGCCAAATGTGAGATTAAGATCAGGAAGAAAATATGGATGGCACTAACTCATACTGATTATGGGCTGGCATACACTACATACCATGCAGACCCAGGATTTGGAGGGGTTGGTCAATAGCTTGCCCGATTCAGGCGAAGGCTCAGAAGTGGATACTGGACTTTGGAAGAAAGACACTTCTGGGCGCCTCTCACAGGATGTAAAAGCCTTACAGTCTCGACACTGGTCAAAAGGCAATGGAAGACATCATGACAAAAGTAGCATGGAGCATCACAGTGATGCGACCAGTGATGTGGGAATTCAGTCCATACCGTGAACACACTGTGGATAAACACACAGACAAGATGAAAAGAAAATCAAAGAACAAGAGAAACAAAGTGCTGGGAGAAAGGTAAGTGCCAGCTTCAACTGGGGAGAACTGACAGGAAAGGCTAAGAAAAGGGGAAAAACCTGCCGCAGTCGTGGGAAGAAAAGACATCACAAATGCCAAAGTGACTCCTGCATCACCAGTGAGACAGCACCGGGATGAGTTCAACAACCACAGCAGCACACAACCCCTCAGTTCCAGTCATCAATGTACACACAGCCTGGCGAAGGGGGACCGGGCTAAAGTCAAATTCAGCTGGACAACAGCAGGCCATTGAGCCACAAGGTCCATTTGGAGTGTGTTGGGATGGACAACTAGACACATCCATGGAAATGTCTTGGTAAATCCATGGAAGGACCTTGGAGTGCGGGAGGTGCGGGTGTATGGCCTTCAAATTGTGGGTCAAGAATCAATACAGCAAACCCATATGTAGACATCCATGGACAGGAGGGAATCAGAACCCTGCCCGTACTGGATTAAATCAAACCCAGCCCAGTAAATTACTGGGGTGACAACAGTGCTAGAGGCCCAGAGGGTCCTACAGGGGAGGCCAGCCTCTATTGACAAGCAAGGGAGCTGATGCTGGGAACCAACGCTGCAGGTTCAGGTGCAAATGGCAAACTATTCATGATGATATTACAGGAGCTTGTTATACATGCCTAATTCAAATTATGCCATTAACCTCCCCAGGTCAGAAAATTGTAGTTAATCAGAGATTCTCGGACAGGGCAGCTAATACTCAGTAACAGCTCCAGTTTAAGTAACAGCAGGGAAACAACTGACTCTAATTTCCATCTAGTCTCAGAGCAAACTCAGCAAATTTATTAGAGAAACGCTTTGTGCCAGTTGTCAGATTTGCAATGCCTGATGAGTTTATGGGATGAAATGGCAGTCAGTGCTCAGATGAATGTGACATTAGAAAGGGAAGCAATGTGTATTGGTTAGGAGAATAGAAGGCCAGTTCAAGAAAACAATGAGTCTATGGGGAAGTTTATTTAGCGCAGATACCAAAAGCAAGAGACCCCAGATTGTGAATATCACTGTACCATGACGCATTTATAAAGGCCAGAATGAGATGCTGGAGGAAGAATGGCTTAGAAGGACAGCAGGAACAAAAGTTAACCTTAAAATTAGAAGTGTGGTTATAGGGACAGAAGGAGAAGGTCATGGAGGAAATGAGTTCATCAATGAGTGGTATGATGTTGAAGGAGCAAGACCTCATGACGCTGCATTAAAATGAAGGATTTGAGTCAAAAGGAGAGTGTTGGGAACAATGGGTTAAAAGAGCAGAAGAATCAGTGGGAGAAGACACAAATCCATTGATACTGTAAAGCTGAAGATCATTCAATTTGACAAGTGTTGTGTGAATTGGATGACAGCAACACCCACAGGCAGTAGCAATCCCTTTAGATCTGAAAATGATGATGTCTGAAGGAATGAGTGCACAATTGAAGGAAGAAGAAGATTCCCTGAAGAAACAAATGATTAAGCAAGTTCCTGAAGAACTGTGGTCGCGACATGAGGCAGATGTGGGACAGGTAAAATCAGCTCCACCAGTTCAGATCAGACAAACCTGGAGCACAACTACTCTAGGGAGAGCTCAGTATCCACAAAACCAGAAGCTGGAGAGGCACAGAGAGGTCCATACAGGCTGGTAGGAAGCAGGAGTGGACTGATAGGAGATGAGAAGTCCATGTACACCCCTATACTCCCAGTACAAAAGGCAGATAAAACTATGGCGATTGGTGCACGAGCAGAGCAGTAAATGCAGCGGTGGAAGATCATAGGCAGAAGTGCCCAATCCACACACAGCTACTTAAAACATTCCATCGGATGCCAAGTACTTTACGGTAATAGATTTGTGTTCTGCATTTTTTAGCATTTCAATAGCGGAAGAATCAAGGTATCTATTTGCATTCACGTGGGCAGGGGAAGTTAGCACAGCTATACAAGGTTATCATAATAGGATTCAAACATTCCCCTCATATTTAATCAAGTCCTGAGACAGATCTAGAGGAACTGATTTAACAGTTAACAATGTTTACAGTATGTTGACTCATTTAATCTTGTGTTCCCTAATAGTAGAACAATGTCATGAAGACTCTGTTAGTTCTCGGAAAATTAGCTGAGGGGTATTACAGGTGTCACATGCCAGGGCTCATTAATATTGCCAACCACAGGTAGAGTACCTGGGGCGGCTGGTGCTCATGAACAAAGTAACAGCCCTTCACAGCTGAAGCGAATCAGTGAAGCACCACAACCATTTATTGTGTGGGACAGATGATGTCATTCCTGGGATGCCAGGGTTTAGTGCAGAATGGATGCAAGATTATGCACAAAGACTGCACCCTTTGAGGAATTGGAGTAGAAGCAGGATCAAAGACGTTGAATGTCTATTGAAATGGGACATCTTGATGCTTATGTGGCGTTGAACTGAAGCAGGAAACAAACGGCACCAGTGCTAGCTACACCAGATTATGATAAACCTTTTTGTTTGGTTTGTTGCCAATCGCTGTGATGGACGGTTTCAGCAGGTTGATGCAGGAGACGTGTAGTGACGAAAGAAACACACAGCTTATTAGAGCACTAAACTGGATGGAGGGTTTGTGTGGGATGGCCACTATGCTATCAGGTCAGTAGTACATTATGCTTACGAGCTTCAGTTCTGGACGATGGTTTCCAGTGATCATCTATTCTACTATAAAATCATGTATTGATCGAGAACAGCAGGTTTGTTTAACACAAGTATGAGTTTGGTAGTATTCATTCTGCTTACATTTCCAGATGTGACTCTTAGGAGATGCACAGTTAATCCAGCAGAATTATTGCCTTTCCAGCTTGAGGAAAACCGGGCTGAAGACGTGTTGCCAGCTAGTCTAATGGTTTCTGGGTTAAGACCTGATTTGGAGTTCACACCAATTCCGAAGCAGAAGTGACTTATTTTGTTGATGGATCCTGTTTAGGATCACGGGGAACCATGCGATATGCAGTGGTGAGGAAAGGAAGCGAGATGTTATAGAAAGGCTGAAAATTGCCCTCAGCCGTGTCTCCTGCCCAACTAGCAGAGTTGGAAGGCACCAACTGAGACGGCAGATTGGCAAAGGGAAAGAGTGCTACCAGCGCATTGACTCAGCGTAGCTCATGGAGTTACACATTTATTTGAAGGTGTATGGAAAACACAGGTTTTAAGAAGATTGATGGTAGCCCAATACAACATTTGCAGCAAATACTGGAGTTGATGAAATGTGATGTTGCCAAAAGACTGGCAATAGTTAAATGTCAGGCAATAATAAAAAGGAAACATGACTATGGATAAAGGGGGAATAACTTGGCTGGATGAGGCAGCCAGAAAGGTCCCTAAGTGTGAGGATCCGTGATGGCACCTCAATGGTAGCTATCAACCTGTAACCACACTGATGACTTGGTGAGACACAGAAATGTAAGCAACATTGTGTGAAAGAACTATGTGGAGCAACAGGAGGAGCTAAACAAGATGAAAAGGGTTATGGAGAACTCATGAAGGGTTGTTGATTGCACCTAACACATTACTAATACTGGCTTCAATCACTAATGCACATGGGTTGACTATTGCGCAAGAGGAGAAGTGAAGAAAAAGGAAAGAAACAAGGGTTTTGGTCTCCATGTTTACAGGCAACGACAACGAATTGCTGAGCCGGTTTTACGTTTGTGCTCAAAAATAATGTGCGTAAAGGATCACTACTCCCAGCTACACATACCGGTACCCCCACAGGACCATTTCTCAACATCTGGTGATTGATTATGTGGACATGAGATTAAAGGGTATGAGAGGAGAGCAGGCATGCTTGTAGTCATTGGACAGGATTTAGCAGGTGGTGGAAGCAACCCCAAAGATCAAGGTGTTGAGAACTGTGTTATTAAGTTTTGACGAGAGAGGTCATCCCAAGATTTGGAATTCCTTCACAAATAAGCCCAGATAATGGATCAGCCATCCAACAGACTGTTAAAAAAGAAATAAAACAGTTGAGAATCAAACAACGACTGATGTGCTACCACCCCAGTCTCAGGGGATGGTAGAGAGTTAATGAACTCTAAAAACAAAGGTAAATAACAGCAGAAACAGGATTCCATTGGATGGATGCTTCCCTTAGCCTGATGCATTACCGAATGCAAGCTAATAGAACCACCATCTGACTCCACATCAGATGCTTACTGGTAGACATATGTCAGACCATCTGAGGGAACCCTAACAGGGGGCCTCCTTTGGAACAATAATTGAAGCAGATCTGAGAGCCTATATGAGACAAATAACCATAAAGCTATTTATCAACAGGAGCTGAGACGTGCTCCAGAACCGGAGGAGGAGTCCACAAACCCATTAAGACCAGGGGACCAGGTATAGTGGCAGCTTAGGAGGAAGTGAAATGAACCCAGGCGAACTGGTCCTCAAGGTGGTGGGTGTGACACCCAGCAGTACAAAAGTGAGAATACGCACTTGTATCACCTCAACCACTGTACTCGAGTTCCCAGGAATTTGTTACTGCGAACAGAGCCAGACGACACTAGGTGATGATGATGAGCTGTCGATCGAGGAGAAGAACGCTTGAAGTAATCAGAGAGCTCTGAATCAGGCAAAAGAGTGCACCATTCCGGTCCTGGTGTGTCAGCCAAGAGCCAGGACAGCTTATCGGGAACTCGCGCGCAGGTCAGCGCACTTAGGGACTCCGTGAGACCGCAGCAACACATGCCGCAGACCCAGAGGACTCAACCAGCTCAGAGAAGACGGAGGAACAGGGGAAAACAGGACTCTAAGCAAAAGACCAAACCAGAGACCCAACCCGATCATAATAACTATGAGCAGCGATTTGTCCAGTGTGGCCAGAGAAGTACTGGTGACCTCCTGGTACACACCAACGGTACTGTAAGTTACTGCACGAAGTGCAAAAAAGGGCGAAGATCATGTATCGGCGGTATAACTTTAATGCAGCTTACTCACAGAATAATCTGTTATACGCATTTCATTATTATATGTCCTCATTTATTGCTTTGAGGACAGTCATATTCTGAATCAAAAGACATGGTATAATTTAATATGTATCCTTATGTACTCTTCTATTGATTAATTCTTGTAATCTCGAGAGCGGACTGTGCTAAGTTGAGAACCGCCGAACCCAAGTTACTGATAGTGCTATCGCAACATCTGGGTAGAGTGTGGGAATTTTTCCTCTCAGCATAGAGGTTTTCGCCATTCTTGTAACGTCTCTTAGTAACCTGATCACTCTTGAAAAGACCAATTAAGCTTATGTTTGATATGCTCTCATTATGACTGCCGTTGATGTTTCGCTTACAACCAGCGTTGTAGTGCTTATCACGACATGGTTTACGCATTATTAGTCCTGGTATTCGTATTTACCCCATTTATTGATGCTTCTCCGACTTGTGAGTCGGGAGGCAGGGGATATTTAGTGAAAATCCCTTACTTTTGTCCCCGGGTCTCACAGTAGCCTCACATTCTGAGGTCACAGAGTTTGTTACAAATCTGACCCCAGGAGATATGGTAAGTATTGAACCTGCACTTAGTTATCTTACTTACTTGCATCATCTCATGGCTCCCAGAAAACATCCAGCAGGAAAGAGTTACAGCTTTGCTTAGGCAGCTGCATCATGCTAAAAATAGGGGACCCATCTGCAGAAAACACTTAAGTGGGCCTGGATGGGAGGATGCCTTGAAATATAGGTGTGGTAGACAAGGCAGGAAGGTGGACCATGAGAAGGCTCTGTTCAATGGTGGAAAGTGGGCAAAGGTGGGGAACTGAGGTTTCAATCATGACAGCACTGAATATTATTGGTGGAAAACTAATAATGGGATGGATTTATGCAAATGTTAAAGGGGTTTGAAATGTATTTAAAGTCCAACGTTGGGATGGGTATTTGGAGCTGCTCCCACGGACCACGCTCGCCGAAACTCTTCATAAATTGGTTGTGCTGCACTCTCTCTGACTTCGCTTGATTTTTGACTTTGCTTGTTTTCACTTAGAAAAAGTTTCAGACTTAAGGCTCACACCTCAATTTTCAAATCTACAGATGAAGCAGGATCTGGCGCCCGGGAGAAGCCTTTGGGAGGGCACTGTAACGTCCCAGACAGTAGAGGGCACCCTAGCTTCCTCTGATTGTGCACACCTGAGCTTAAGGTGTGTGTTCTTATTGGGGCTGGGGTTATAAGCTCCAGTGAACTGTGAGCAGGGCGTTATCATACTGTGTGAACCACTGTGAATTTACTCGGGTTATGTTTTACATTTGTTATTTTGGTTAATATGTTTAGTTCTGTGCACGTTATCCGTCATTAAAGTCCAGTACGAAGCTCGGCTCTGCGTTGGCGTCCACTCCGCAACATCGCCCCGTGACAGAATGACCAGCCGCCGCAAATGGACGTCGTGAGCCGAGAGCTCCGTGGGGATGTGCGTGAAGGACCACCGGACCCTCCAGGTGCTGGAGGCTGGGGGGATAGGGGTTGAGTGGTCCGCTCCCCTCCCAGGATTGGCCGATGTCGTGCCTGTTCCAGCTCCAGCAACCAGGAGGGCGTGGCTGCGGAGCCGGCCCCTGCGGTAGCCCCTGGGGAAGCGGGGCTGCGATGCCGGCTCACGTGTCAGCACAAGGTGGGACTGAAGGGACATCCGCCATCACCGCGGAGGCGGCGGGGCTTCGAGGGACGAGGTACATGTCCGCCGGAGGAGGCGGGGTTTCGAGGGGCTGTGTCCAATCTAGACTGCTAGAGAGAGAGCGGGGTTTCGAGGGCCGGAGCCGAACCCGCCTGAGGACCGCGGTGAGAGCGGAGCATTCGGCTGGACTTTGTTTGGACTTTTTGTTGGACGTTTGCGCTGCACCTCTCCTTTCGGGGGATCCTGCTTTGGATGAAGCAGGATCTGGCGCCCCGGAGTAGGGGCCTTTGGGGAGGGGCACTGTAACGGTCCTGTGACAGTAGAGGGCGCCCTGCTCTGATTGTGCACACCTGAGCTTGGGTGCCAGGTGTGTCTCATTGGGGCTGGGGTTATAAGCCCCAGTGAATCAGAGCAGGGCGCTGGTCATATTGTGTGCACACTGTGAATTTACTCGGGTTATGTTTTACATTTGTTATGTTGGTTAATATGTTTAGTTCTGTGCACGTTATCCATCATTAAAGTCCAGTACGAAGCTCAGCTCTGCGTTGGCGTCCACTCCGCAACATCGCCCCGTGACAGCCTGGCTGCAGTCGTTCAGGATGGGGTGCAAGTTAAGGTTCTGGACTTCCATGTTATCTCATCTTTTGAATATATTGTGTTCAGAACTGTCAGTACTAAACCACTTGTTGTAATTTTGATTTATCGACCACCTTCTACGTCTCTTTCTCCGTTCTTCTCGGACCTCAGTGAACTTCTCACACGTACCTGTGCCCTGTCTGAAAACATCATCCTGCTCGGTGACTTTAACATTCATGTAGACACCGTCTCTCCAACTACTTCAGAATTTTTGGCGCTTCTTGAATGTTTCCATCTCACTCAGCATGTGAACTTCCCCACACATACACGTGGACACATACTGGATCTGATTTGTTCATCTGGACTTAAAAACGCTTCTGTAAACTGTTCTTCTGTTGGTATTTCTGATCACTATTGTATTGAATTTGCTTTCGAACTAACATTAGATAATCTATGTAAAAAATCTACAATTTCATATAGAAATTTGAAATCTGTTGACATTCAAGGGTTCACCTCTGACCTACTTACATCTCCTCTTTCAAATTTCTTTAACCTCTCCTGTCCTGATGCTATTCTGAATTTATACAACCGCTCCATTTCTGCCGTTTTAGATAAGTTTGCTCCAGTCAAAATCAGGGCTGTACCCTCCTCTCACTCCTCTCCGTGGTTCACCCCTGAACTAAGGTCCATGAAAGCTGTTGGGAGGCGACTTGAACGGCTGTATACGAAATCAGGCCTCACGGTGCACTCTCAGCTATATGTTGATCACATGCAAAAATATCGATCTGCCCTTAATGCTGCTCGCTCTCTGTACCTCTCCTCCATCATCAACAGCAGCAGCTGTAAGCCCAAGGCCCTGTTCACTAGTGTGAGTAAACTTCTTCAGCCCCCAGCACCTTCTCTCTCAGGTTCTCACTCATGTGAGTCCTTTCTTCATTTTTTTCAAAACAAAATCGATCTGATATATAAACTGTTCACTGGTACCCCTCCACCATCTTGTAACTTTCTCCTAGAAACCCTAGTACAACCCTTCACCAAGTTCACTCTTACAAACTCGAACTCTGTTACTGAATTAATTAGGAAAATCAGTTCTTCCACCTCCGTCCTTGATCCAGCACCTACTTCTCTGCTTAAATCCTGTTTGTCTGCCATCTCTGCCTCCATCTCCCATCTTATAAACTGTTCACTCTCCTCTGGTGTTGTGCCACTGGGCCTGAAAACTGCTGCAATTACACCTATTTTGAAAAATAACACTTTGGATCCCAGCAATCTGAGCAGCTACAGACCTATTTCTAATCTACCTTTTATCTCAAAGCTCCTTGAAAGGGTTGTAGCTGCTCAGCTTCAGGAACATCTAATAATTAACAATTTATATGAGCCGTTTTAGTCAGGTTTCCGTCCATTCCACAGCACAGAGACTGCCCTGCTAAGGGTCACCAATGACCTTTTACTCAGTGCTGACTCTGGTTCCCTCAGTATCCTCCTTCTCTTGGATCTAAGCTCTGCCTTTGACACTGTCAATCATAAGATCCTTCTTTCCCGCCTTTCAGCCACTGGGCTCTCTGGTGCCGTTCTTTCTTGGTTCTCATCTTATCTCACTGATAGACAGCAATTCATCCGCCTCCATAACAGCAGATCATCTCCTGCTCCAGTTAAACAGGGTGTCCCTCAGGGATCTGTTCTTGGACCCATGTTAATCATAATTTATATTCTCCCTCTCGGTCATATTATTAGAAACCATAGCCTCAGTTTTCACTGCTATGCTGACGATACCCAAATCTACATTACCACCTCCATTTCAGCCGCTCCGCCCCCTTCCCTCACAGCGTGTATTCATGACACAAAACTATGACTCACCTCTAACTTTCTCAAGCTCAACACTGACAAAACTGAACTTTTATTAGTTGGCTCCAAATTTCTCATCACTAAACTACAAAATTTCAGTTTATCCATTGAAAATGCTCTTGTTACGCCCTCACCCACTGTCCGGAATTTAGGCGTTATATTCGATCCCACTGTGTCATTTGAATCTCACATTAATACAGTTGTGAAAAATGCTTTCTTTCACCTCAGAAACATCTCACGTCTCCGCTCATCTCTTTCGTTGAAGGATGCAGAAATACTTGTTCATGCTTTTATAACGTCCCGTCTCGATTACTGCAATGCTCTACTCTTTGGTCTCCCAAGTAGAACATTAGCCAGGCTCCAGTATGTGCAAAACTCATGTTACACATTAGCAGCTCGTGTTCTCACATTCTCCAAAAAATCTGAACATATCACCCCCATTCTCCACAAACTTCACTGGCTGCCCATATCGTATCGTATTCAATACAAGCTGCTTCTCATCACATTTAAAGCTCTTCATGGATCTGCTCCTTCATACCTCACTGATTTGCTCCATTCATACACTCCCACCCGCTCACTTCGCTCCTCCGGCACAGGGTTACTCTCGGTTCCTAAATTCAGGTTAGCTTCCATGGGGGGTAGATCATTTAGTGTTGCTGCCCCTAAACTCTGGAATTCCCTCCCTCAAAACCTGCGCTTAATGTCCTCGCTGTCCCTCTTTAAAACACAGTTAAAAACATATCTATTCAGTTTGTGCTATTCCACTTCTCCCAGTTCTTAACTTCCTTATTCTGCTGTTTGTTTTCTGTCTTTGTGTTTGTATTAACTGTTTTTTACTTGCTCTGCTCTGTAAAGTGACCTTGAGTTCGAGAAAGGCGCTATATAAATAAAAATTATTATTATTATTATCATCCATATATTGTATCAGAACTACTCCTTCCGGTATGGGGAGGCCTGCCAATTGCTGTTTCAAAATTTGATTAAATATTCCTGGTGAAAGAATAAAC
Organism: Hepsetus odoe; assembly: GCA_017165825.1. NCBI lineage: Eukaryota > Metazoa > Chordata > Actinopteri > Characiformes > Hepsetidae > Hepsetus > Hepsetus odoe. The sequence goes on along the minus strand of CM029390.1, from coordinate 3,057,706 downwards.
CCCTGGGGCAGCCTTGTGTATCTAAGTTTTTGTCCCCTATAGGTAAATAAGTAAATATCCCTCAAATGCTCAGCCAATGGTAGACAAAAGAAAGCATTGGCTAGATCAATACATGAGAACCATTTATGGACCATTTATAGTCGCTGACATGACTGTATATGGGTTAGGTACTGGTACTGTGGGCGTGGAAACAACACTATTCACACGTCTTAGATCGTGTGCCATATGGTATTTGCCCTTGTTTTGTTTCTCTACCAGCAGTATGGGGGTATTCTATGCTGACAATGATAACTCCAATACCCCTGTGGTTTTTAGACCCTCAATAGTGTCCCTAATTCCAAACTCTTCTAGTTTATGAGCATACTGCTTCTGCCAAATGGGTGTATGATCTGTAACTTCAAATTCAATAGGGGAACTGTTTTTACAAAACCCAACAATAGGTCAATAGGTCCCAGGGACCACAACCCCTGCGGCAGACTTTCCAACATTCTTGCTGCATGTGGGTGGTCCGTTCTTTCTCTACCGTGACATCGAGCTATCTGCCTGTGTTCGAGTAATATCTCTCCCGTGTTTTTCTGCATCTTGTAAGCCTGGTCAGATGGTGAAAATTGCAACTAGGTATTTGCATATTAGCCCAATCAGTTAGACCCTGTAGCCTCTTACACAAAGGTCCCAAGTCTTTAGCCTCATGTTTACTGTGTACAGCTAAAGTTATGTGTGGCACTGCTTCTTTGGATATTTCATACCACTGTAACTGATCCTCGGAGAGACCAACAACCACCGCTACCCCCTCCTTAGCCATAAATATACAATTGGATGAAATTTCCCACTGCGTTCCCTCTACATGTTCATAAAAGGCATGCAGATAATTTTCGTCCCCTTCTCTATCATAGTACAGGGTGTGGTGTAGGGGGTCGAAAGGGGGAACATACATGTGAAACATTTGGGTTGCTATGCATTATACATGCTTACAATCCCACTGGTGTGTGGTCATTCTGGTTGCAGAAGTCCCCAATAGATATCTGCCCACTGTCTCTCAGCTGTAGGGGATGTGTTGGCCATCAGCATCATCTGTGAGCCTGAGTGTACGGTAGTCATTGAACAGTTCACTGCATAGCCGTTCGGAAAAGTCACAATAAGTCCATCTGGTCCACACAGCACAGAGGCACCACATTTCACCAGCACATCCCTTCCCATCAAATTTACTGGACAGTTTGGAGAAGAGATGTATTGATGATCAAAACACTGCCCCACCATGCACGTTGACAAAGGCCTGGTCAATGGCAGATATTCTGATTTCCCTGAGAATCCCACTAGCTGGACATTCGAGGATGAGAGGCTAGATTTTGGCATTTCCCCTGTGATTGTGGAGAACCTTGCCCCTGTGTCCACCGTGAAAGACAGAGCTTTATTTTCAACTGTCTTGTGGAGGTAGGGGTCTGCCAACCCTACTTGACTCAGCGTTCTCGGGCCTTGTCAATACTCCTCTCCAGTCCACCCCAGCGACTGTGCACACATGGAGTTCAATATTGTGCAGTTAGCAAGCAGGCTAAACTCCTGAGTTCCTAAGTGAAAAGAAAGGATTATATCACAGCTAAAATTTTAAAAAAGACTTGCTAAACTACCACAGAGACTCAAAAGAAAAAAAAAATGAATGAATGCATATATTCATGTTAAAGTATGTATTTAGAAAGTCAGTTTTATTTATAAAGTGCTTTTTACAACTGTTGTTGTCACAGAACAGCTTTGCAGAATCTGGTCTGAACCTCGATTGGGTTAGCTGAGTAAATCTTATTGTTAAAGAAAGAAATTATAGCTATTGTACATCACAGGCTTTCAGCTCCTCCATGGTTCTTTTTTATTGTGTTGAATAAAAATCTAGGATTACTTCTAATAGACTCTATCAACGTGGATCGGTAGGCTGAGCGTGCAAATGTAAGTGCCCTCTTATATTGTATGAAGCTCTCCGTCCAGGCAGTGAAATTATTCTAGTTTTGTCAGCTGCCATTTACGTTCTAGTTTCTGCATATTTTGCTTTAGAGCTCATGTTTGGTTAGTGTACCATGGAACAAGATTTTATTTGTCTAATTCTTTTTTACGTTTTAATGGTGCTACATTAACATGGAATGAAACGTGTTCTCTAGACGTTCAGTAAGATTATCCAGTTCTTCTGGAATCAGATGGCGAGCTAATAAGTGTTGATCAGTCTGGAAGGTTTTGATAAAACTGAAGGCTGTGGAAAACATTGTATGGTTAGCACAATCATGAGGTGATGTACATAAATTAGAGCTATTGTGGGTCAGATATGTGATAAGATGTTGAAACCTGAACACCTTGTGTAAGGATTAAGTCTAAAGTATGATTATGACAATGAGTGGGTCCCATTACATTCTGGATGAAACCCACAGTATTAAGGATGGACATAAAGGTTAATTTCAGTGAGTCTTGTTCTTTCACTACTTGCTTCAAAAGAAGAGAAGTTTAAAACTGTTCTCTGACTGAAAACTCTGGTGTTTTTCTGTATGACTGCTATACCTCCTCCTGCCATCTAAGAGAGGATTGTGTACAACTATAAATATATAGATATATACAGTGTTTCATTTAATGTAATAAACTCATCAGGTTTTTGTAAAACACAGAATATCAAAATCCTCTTAATTGATCATCTCATTTACAGCTTTAGAGTTTGACAATCTAATATTGAGAAGTCACAGCCCCAGTCCCATTTGTGAATGCTGATTGGTCAGAACAGAATTATAATGAGATTATAATTCTGCCAGACAGAGACAGAGATCCTGAGACATCAAGTCCTGTAATGGTCTGGCGCCAGTAGAGGGCGCCCTGCTCTGGGCTTGGGCGCCAGGTGTGCCTCATCGGGGGCTGGCGATATAAGCCCCAGTGAATCGGAGCAGGGCGCTGGTCATTCTGTGTGCGCACGTTTGTGAGTATTCATGTTATGTTCTACAGTTGTTATGTTTAATATGTTTGGTTTTGAGTTCTGTGCAGGTTATACGTCATTAAAGTTCAGTACGAAGCTCTCGGCTCTGCGTTGGCGTCCAGCCCACAACACCACACCGTGACAAGTCCAGAAGAAAATTCTAGATCAAGGATATGACCATGAACATAGGTGGGGACATCAATGTGTTGCTTAACATTAAAGCATTCCAGAACAGATTTAAATCTACTAACAGAAGAAGTGTCTTAGTCCACATGAAAATTGAAATCACCTGTTAGTGATACAGGAGAGACTGAGCTCAGGGCTAGCCTGAGGAATTCAGTAAAGTCAGAGAAAATGGTAGAGAGGGGTTTAGGTGGACGGTAAATGAGGAATAATTAGGGGTTGAGGGTCAGTAAATTTCAGAGCAAGATATTTAAATGATAGTACTTTATGGAGATGAATGCTTCCAGTTTTCAGAGTCTTTCTGTGAAGAACAGCCAGGTCATCACCTCCACCAGCAGTGTGAGGCTGAGTGATGAAGCCAGGTGGAGAGAGTAGATACAGTTCTGTAAATTCATCCTGGGGTTGCCAGGTTTCTGTAAGCTGCAGCATGTCTTAATGATTGTCCTCAATAATGTCCCAGAGCAGAGAGCTTTGACCAGTTAGTGAAGGACAGTTTAACAGGATCAGTGAGTGGGGACTGTGCAGGAGGATTTTAACAGGACAACAGTTTTCCACAGTCCTGGGGTCAATGCAGTGTGGGTGAGAGGACCAGATGGAAGGTAGAGCAGATGTGTAGCACAGTTAGTAGTAATATCTGGAAGAGCAGAGAATGTAACAAGGAAGGCAAGTAATTCAGAGAGTTTTGAGCTGCTTCTTTAAAAATAATGTGAAAATGAAAGTGACAGCCCTTGTCATTGCGAGGTCACAGCACAGCACACAATGAACCACAACGAAATTGGACCTCTGCCTTTAACCCATGCACTCAAACACCGTGCAGCAGGGGGCAGCTATTGAAAGCGCCCAGGGAGCTATATTATATCACGTCTGTCTAAAGCAGAATGTTGATTTTAATTCAAAGTTTAAATTTCCTTGAATTGTGAGAAATTGCTTTTTCAGCTCCTTTATAGAAAATCATTTCTCTCTTCTGCTTTATTTTAGAAAAAAATGATCTTTCTTATGTTTTCTGAGGACTGATTAGGGTTCTGCTCTCAGCGTTCTGCTCTTACAGTAAAGGTTTCTTTAAGGAGCTTGTTCTGTTTGGTGCTTTGAGGGACAATTTCACATTGAAACACCCTCTCAATAAATATCACACAAACACAGAGCTGTCCAGAACCTCATCAAATCATCTCAAGACAGTTTACTGCCCGTCATTTCCTGGAGACAACACAAGGTCATGAATTCATGTGGGATCAGTCAGTGGTTTTGGTAACTTGTTGATTGACACTGTTGATTAACAGAGTGTATGACAGGTTATAACAGGGTTATGACACAGTTATATCAGTGTTATATCAGTGTTATATCAGTGTTATATCAGCACCATCTTGAAGAACAGACTTTTTTCCATCTCTACATTCTTCCATCTCTTCAGACTGATGGAGCTCCATTTTACCTCTAGAATGTTCTGTTAAAGAAACAACAATTTTATTAAGTGTCTTTCTCTCACTCTGGGTTTTTAAATACATATTAAATATATATAAATATATACACGCAAACACTCCGCCTGCAGGGGTCTGTGCTGTTCTCTGGTGGTCACTGCAGATAATGTCACTCTGTCCTGAAAGATTCCCTTAAAGTGAGTCGATTTGGAGAGTTTTAATGTGAGTTCACCATCAGTACCCAGCACAGATTGAGCGCAGCACAGGGAGTCTCTGTATCGCCCTCTGGTGTGTATATATAGAGTACTGTGCAAAGGTTTTAGGCAGGTGTGGAAAAAATGCTGTAAATAATGAACGCTTTCAGAAATATAAATAATGATTGTTTATTTTTATCAATTTACAAATGCAAAGTGAGCGAACAAAAGAAAAATCTAAATCAGATCAATATTTGGTGTTTCTACCTTTTGCCATCAAACCAGCATCAGTTCTTCTGGCCCCACAGAGCCCTGATCTCAACATCATCCAGTGTGTCTGGATCACATGAAGAGACAGAAGGATGTGAGGAAGCTACATCCACAGAAGATCTGTGGTTAGTTCTCCAGGATGTTTGGAACAACCTACCGCGTCTTAAAGTGTACCTAGAAGAATTGATGCTGTTTTGAAGGCAAAGGGTGGTCACACCAAATATTGATTTGATTTAGATTCTCATTTGTTCATTCACTGCATTTTGTTGATTGATGAAAATAAATGATTAACACTTCAATTTCTGAACTCATTCTTTGTTTACAGCATTTTTTCACACCTGCCTAAAACTTTTGCACAGGACTGTATATATATTAATTAAAGGAACAAGGAACATTCATTAATTAATTCTCCAGGCCACTTGTTCTAATTAAGGTTGTGGGTGGGGGTGGGGTGCTGGAGTCCATCCCCGCTCACACAGGGAAGAGCGGACCAACGGGATGGTACCTTGCTCAAGGGTACCTCAGGGCAACCCACCGTCAAGGGGTTTGAACCCACAATCCTCTGATCCAGGGCCAACTCCCTAACCACCAGGCCACCGCTGCCCCAATTAAAGGAATACTTTGAAAACAAATCCTGCTGGATCTCTATGCTGATAAGGAATGGGTGATGAAAATGATCAACCTACAGAGGGCTTCATTCAAAGTCATCAAGAAATTTAAACTGAAAAACTGATGTGAAAGTGAAAACCCTTGTCATTGCAAGGTCACAGCACAGCACACAACGAAACTGGCCCAGGGAACAGTGATGGGGACAGTAACTTGCTCAATGGTACCTCAGCGTAAACAGCTGGTGAGGGAATCAAACCCACAATCTTCCGATGCGTGGGCAACTCCCTAACCACTAGGCCACCTATTGACGGGGACGGTACCTTGCTCAAGGGTACCTCACGACAACCTACTTGTGAGGGAATCGAACCCACCACTGCCCCGTGGCAGGCAAGTCCAGTTTGCTGAAATATCATTGCAGCAAATCAAAATGGTCCTCAGTAGGGCATTTTCATAAGGACATCAGGGCTCCTTATGAGATGACGGATGGTGTCCTGGGGTATCTCCTCCCAGATCCTGACCAGGGCATCACTGAGCTCCTGGACAGTCTGAGGTGTAACCTGGCGGTGTCAGATGGACTCAAACATGAAGTCCCAGAGATGTTCTATTGGATTTACGTCAGGTGAGCATGTATAGTAAAAATCCCTTTTCTTTTGTCCTTGTCCTGCACTACTGAGTTCACAGAGTTTGTTGACCTCAATCTGACCCAAGACGATAGCCAGCAGCTGCACTTGCAAACAGTTATATTTTAAATAAAAATTAGATTGGACAGGAAGCAACCTTGAAACCCTCATAGCGTATAAAATAGGTGCAGACAGTCTGAGGTGCAACCTGGTGGTGTTGGATGGACCTAAACATGATGTCCCAGAGATGTTCTATTGGATTTAGATCAAGCAAGCGTGGATGCCAGTCAATGGTATCAATTCCTTCATCCTCCAGGAACTGCCTGTATACTCTTGTCACATGAGGCTGGGCATTATCATCACCAGGAGGAACCTAAAATAAGGATTTTATCCCGATACCTAATGGCAGTCAGGGTGCATCGTTTATTCTGTACTGGTCTGTACATCTCTCCATTGATGTGCCTCCCCAGACCAACACTGACCCACCACCAAATCCATCATGATGAACAATGTTGCAGGCAGCACTACGTTCACTGCGGCTTCTCCAGACCCTTTCACGTCTGTCACATGAGCTCAGAGTGAACCTGCTCTCATCTGTGAAAAGCACAGGGCACCAGTGCTGGACCTGACAATTCTTGTGTTCTCTGGTAAATGCTAATAAAGCTCCACTTACAGGGGCCAGATCTTAATCCTCAATAATTTGGTGGTGTGCTCACTATTGCATCAACTGACCTCCATGGTACCGCCAACTAGACTGCTGCTGAGGATTCAGTTGATGCTAGTGGACTTTTTTTGGGAAGACCTCCATTGGGTACCTCAGAGTCTACTTTCTTGCCCAGGAACAAAGGAGGCCATGGGCTGATGTGTCTTGAGGAAAAGCAGTTTTCTGGGTCCAATTCCTCCAGAAGGTCCTGTATGGAAGTGGGGAGCTGGTGTGGAAACCACTCACAGTAGCATATTTTAGATACATTGGTTGAATGGAACTGGACTACGGACTGTGCATGATGGACACAAAGCAGCTAGATCTTTGTGGGATTTCTCTGTTATATAGCAGTGTTTTAGTTTCTCCTCAGTCCTCTCTACACTGACTGCTGAAGGTACCTTTAGTACTTGGGGCTCGATTGAATGTATCTCATGAGACTCTTCCCGGTTTGGCAGTGAAACTGTTTGCTGCAAAGATGTTCCAAGTTCTGGGACACTGAGGCGGCAGCAGGCTGGGAATGGAAGAATGTGTAGAATGATAAATGTAGCTATTTTTAATATGTACAATGACATCAACATAATTACAAATACAAAATAAAAGGAATAATGCATTTAGTTACTGGTTTATATACATTTTCCACACTACTTAGTTCTAAAAAAGCTGGGTTCTATTTGGGGAGATTTACAAACATGGTACTGTTTAGTTGCCCCAGCAGACAAAGATTATTAGCAACAATCCTTTTGAAAGTGTTTATCTCTACAACTTTTGGTTCATTTAATATTTTTGGAAGTTCAGAACTAGAACGTGTCTCATTTTATAGCCTGGATGTTTGAGTGCATATAGAAATATTTATTGTTTATAATAATTTGTGACTATCACTTCTGTTTTCATTAAATATTTGACAAATTATCTTCACAGTACATTTTGCTGCTTCTGGGTGACTAAATGGCCAAGACAAAAATTTAGCAACACCTGTGCAAAACCCATAATCCATCTCTTTCTGTATATTTGTCTTATTAATTGAAGATATAACTGCTAATCTAATATGGCATGTTTTTGCCTTTAAATTATCTAATTAATGGCTTTTATTTTGTTACTGCTTTTGCTAGGTGCACCACCAAACATTTTTTTGAGAAGAGTCCTTCTCTTTCTGACCTGTTTCCTTCTAGTGTACTGCCAGTCTACCTTTCTCGCCTGCTTTCCTCCACTTCTCCATATACATAATAATGCCTAATATACATACAGTACTGTGCAAAAGTTGTGAAAAAATGCTGTAAGCAAAGAATGCTTTCAAAAATGGGAGTGTTAGTTATTTCTTTTCACCAATCAACAAAATGCTGTGAATGATCAAGCGAGAATCTAAATCAAATCAATATTTGGTGTGACCACCCACTGCCTTCAAAACAGCATCATTTACATTTACAGCATTTAGCAGACGCTCTTATCCAGAGTGACTTCCACATCTTAACTACAGGGACAGTCCCCCTGGAGCAACTCAGGGTTAAGGGTCTTGCTCAGGAACCCAGTGGTGGTTTTGCTGGAGGTGGGATTCGAACCAAGCACCTCTTGATTCAGAGGTCCGTAGGCAAGTACCCACCACTAGACCACCACCACCCCGCATCAATTCTTCTAGGTACACTTGCACACAGTTTTTGAAGAAACTCGGCTGGTAGGTTGTTCCAAACATCTTGGAGAACTGACCACAGATCTTCTGTGGATGTAGCTTCCTCACATCCTTCTGTCTCTTCATGTAATCCCAGACACATTCGATGATGTTGAGATCAGGGCTCCATGGGGGCCATACCATCACTTCCAGGACTTCTTGTTCTTCTTTACGCTGAAGATAGTTCTTAATGACTTTAGCTGTATGTTTGGGGTCGTTGTCCTGCTGCAGAATAAATTTGGGGCCAATCATATGCCTCCTTCATGGTATTGCATGATGGAGAAGTATCTGCCTGTATTTCTCAGTATTAAGAACACCATTAATCCTGACCAAATCTCCAACTCCATTTGCAGAAATGCAGTTCCAAACGTTCAAGGAACCTCCACCATGCTTCACTGTTGCCTACAGACACTCATTATTGTTCTGCTCTCCAGCCCTTCCACCAACAAACTGCCTTCTGCTGCAGTCAAATATTTCAAATTTTGACTCATCAGTCCAGAGCACCTGCTGCCATTTTTCAGCACCCCAGCTCCTGTTTTCGTGCATACTTGAGTCGCTTGGCCTTGTTTCCACGTCGGAGGTTTGGCTTTTTGGCTGCAACTCTTCCATGCAGACCACTTCTGACCAGACTTCTCCAGACAGTAGATGGGTGTAGCTGGTTCCCACTGGTTTCTGCCAGAACTGAGCTGATGGCACTGCTGGACATCTTCCGATTTCGAAGGGTAATAACCTTGATGTTTCTTTCATCTGCTGCACTCCAAGTTTCCTTGGCCGACCACTGTGTCTACAATCCTCAACGTTGCTTGTTTCTTTGTGCTTCTTCAAAAGAGCTTGAACAGCACATCTTGAAGCCCCAGTCTGCTTAGAAATATTTGTCTAGGAGAGACCATGCTGATGCAGCAGAACTACCTTGAGTCTTGTTGCTGTGCTCAATCTTGCCATGACATGAAACTGTCTTCCACAACCTCACCTTGGTAGCAGAGTCTGGATGTTCCTCACCCAGTTTTAAGCCTCCTACACTGCTGTTTCTTTTTCAGTTAATGACTGTGTTTCAACCTACGTGTGTCATTGATGATCGTTAGCACCTGTTTGGTAAAATTGGTTGATCAGACACCGATTATAATCCAAAAAAATCCCTGACTTTGTGCAAGTGTACCTAGAAAAACTGATGCTGGTTTGAAGGCAAAAGGTCGTAACACCAAATACTGATCTGATTTAGATTTTTCTTTTGTTCGCTCACTTTGCATTTTGTAAATTGATAAAAATAAACAATCATACTTTATATTTCTGAAAGCATTCTTTGTTTACAGCCTTTTTTCACACCTGCCTAAAACTTTTGCACAGTACTGTATATATAGGTGGAGAGAAGAAGATGTAATTTACATTCACAGCATTTAGCAGATATTCTTATCCAGAGTGACTTACAATTCCAAATTACAGAGTCAGCCCCCCTGGAGCAACTTGGGGTTCAGGGTTTTACTCAGAAACCCAATGCTGTCAGTGGTCCAAAGGCAAGTATCCTACCGCTAGACCATCAGCACCCCTGAGCAGTTAATCAGTGAACTCAAACTTTTTCTTTTGATTCTTTAAAGTGATCAACAGTCGTGATCGGATTTCTTACATTCGGAGAAGTTTTGAGGGAGCAGTGCTGTGACTTCACAACCTTTTCTAAATTTTCACAGGGTTGAGAATTACATTAGTTTAATGTTTTTTAGTTTTATACTTTTGATAGTTTTCATTTCTCTGTTTACTGCTGTCCTGTTGAAATATTCTTATTCTGATTCCCAATTATCTCAAATAGCTCACAACTATCATCCATGTAGTGGATCTTGGGTCGGTTTCCCAGACCCTGATCAAGACTAACCCTCACTAAGAAAGATCTTCCAAATGGAATTCTCCAGTAACTATGTAGTCCAGGATTAGTCTTGATCCAGGTCCAGAAACCAGCATACAGTGTAAATTTTCTGGCTGCATCTGGATAATGATTGCAGGTGTGTTTTGTCTTCATGTTAATTTTAAATTGAGTTAAGTTCAAACTAAGCTGGGCTCTGTACAGGTTTTCTGAAGCTCTGGAGATAAAGTGAGGGTCGTTTTGTGGTCTGTTTGGACTTTATGGGTTGCCGTGGTTAAATCTGAAAGTCTGGATCAGCAGTGGTGATCACAGTTGGTACGTAGAAGCTGAGGATCTTCTCCTCATTAATACACTGATTCAGATAAAGCTGGTGCAGAAACATCTCCTGCATGGTGGAGACAGAAATCAGATCCCATAAACCTTCATATTTCAGGATTGATGTATGAGGATCAGAGCTCTACCTTTACTTAAACCTTCATAAAGGACATCCTGAAGCTCTTCATTGGACGTTTGCTGCCTTTTATATCTGTTCTCTGTGGAAATGATCCCACACTGCTCCTGTCTCTGAACCTGATCAGGTACAGAGGCTGGACTGAAGATCTTGTGGACAGGACTTTATGTTGGAAATACCTATTAAAATGTATATTAAATTAAAAAATATACAGTAAATATTGTTTATATTAAAAGTTATGAGAGTCATGTCTTTAAATGTAAAATGTATCCTTTATATTTTATTAATAGATATTAACAATAGTTTTCATTTGGACACAGACAGACCCTCCAGTTGGAGACAATGTTCTTAAAAGGGGATATTTGAGATAAAGCCCCCTTAAGAACAAGATTATTTAGACTGTGTTGCACCAACATTTTTATTAAATCAAGCTTAATGTGTTAATTCACATATCCCAAACTTTAAACCTACAATTAAAAATAATCAATTCATTTTTAAACATCATTTTAATCCTGATTTTACTTTTCAAAATAGGTTTAAATGAAAGTTTAATCCTTTCTCACCAGGATAACATTTAATCTGGTATTTTGTGGTGTAATTTCCCAAATCTTCAAATAAAAATGTAAATTGTAATGATATAATTTCTCCTCAAACCCCGGATGTAGTGTTTCCTCCACAGCAGTAAAATCTGAGGAGACACACAGGTGTGTAGATACAGAGTGTGTGTTAGTGAAGATAAAGTGCTGAACACACACTGAACACACAGCAGGTAAGAACACAGAGTTAATGAGGAGCTATTTGATCAAACAGAGACACTTTATGAGTCTGTTTCCTTTCCTTGCATTCAATCAATAACAGCCTTTAACTGTTATTGCCAGAGGGCGATTTAACCGCCAGAGGGCGCCCGCTAGACTGATTTATTGAACAGGGGGAAACGGGGCTAAAATATTTATACATTTTAATCTTTCACGAAGGGCTTACCTTTAACATCGTAAAGTTTAATAGAAGGAAACACAACAATTTATATAAATATAATTTTCTTTTTTCCTTGAGTAAATTTTGTACGACATTCCTCCAGCGTTCAAGTACGTGTGAAGTGATAATTGGTTGATCGTGTCCCTCCTTCGTGCTGATTGGCTGATTTCCTGTCTCCTCAGTGCTGATTGGCTGGTGTGAGCAGTGAGCAGCATTTTAAAGAGAACAGTAGAGCTGAACTAGTTCTGTTCTGTCTGAATAAACCAGCGTTTTAAAGAGAACAGTAGAGCCGAACTAGTTCTGTTCTGTCTGAATAAACCAGCGTTTTAAAGAGAACAGTAGAGCCGAACTAGTTCTGTTCTGTCTGAATAAACCAGCGTTTTAAAGAGAACAGTAGAGCTGAACTAGTTCTGTTCTGTCTGAATAAACCAGTGTTTTAAAGAGAACAGTAGAGCTGAACTAGTTCTGTTCTGTCTGAATAAACCAGCGTTTTAAAGATAACAGTAGAGCTGAACTAGTTCTGTTCTGTCTGAATAAACCAGCATTTTAAAGAGAACAGTAGAGCTGAACTAGTTCTGTTCAGCAGATCATTACACAGTAAAACCATCACTTTAATCACTCTCACTTCCGTCTGTGACTCCGTGTTTCCGGTCACGTGTTCATGGAGTGTAAAAATAAAAGATTTAAAAACGAAAAAGGCCTCCTGAACATTTTATATACCACAGTAAAGGAGTAATGCTAATGTTGCTAACAGTGAATGGAACCCAATGGTTATCCATTAGCCTCAGAGATATGTTGTTATGGTAACTGTATATGTCCATTGTTTACCGTTTAAAAGGGGGACATTTGGGATGAGGCTTATTAAAGACAAAGATCACTGAGGACTTAAAATCCAGGTTTATCGATTAATTCAGGTATTTTTAACCTAGTTTTTAAAATTAAGTTTGGTCCTTTTGCTCCATGAATCTTCAAAAAGTATCTAATTTAAAACTGCATCTTAAGTGTCCTAAAAAGTATAATGGTTATAATATAATTTCTCCAAAAAAATCCGAACAGCAGCAGTAAAATCTCAGGATACACTCGGTGTGTAGTTACAGATCCTGAACGAAACACAAATCTGTTCCGTGTGTTGAGATCATCTGGTTTCAAAACGGACAGTTTACATTTTCTGTTGAGGCCCATCTTGGTCTGAACATTTTCCAACCACAAACACTGACCCTCGACTGTTTTCACCTCCTCTCTGCGTCAAAACCACACGACTGAGGGGCTTATTTTCACCAACACAGACACAGATACTGATCGACCGCTGACAGTACAGTAAAAATCCCTTTACTATTGTCTCTATCCTACAGTGTATTACACTCCTGAGTTCACAGAGTTTGTTGAACTAAATAATCCACAGTGAGGACAGAGCTCCATCAGTAAAGAAGTAAATAAATAATAAGAGTGTAGAGCTCCAGACACATCAGACAGAAACAGGACTGGAACAGAGTCCAGCTCAGAGTTCAGACTGGTTCTGTTTAAAAGATAAGTCCAGCTCCTGAACATGATCTCCCTCCTTACAGTCTGATTGGTTCTGATATTCACCACCGGATCCACCAGTCCTTCACTCTTTCAGTTCAGTTCATCATCATCATCCTACTCTGATTCCGGTTACTTTATGACTGATAGTGAATGGGTGGTGATGAAGGTGAACTCTGTAATCTTGTGGTGTTTTTCTTATAAATAATATCATTAATATTAAACACAGTCCCTCATTTAACCAATCGGTCCTTCATGAAACAAAATCAGGAGAACCTACATGCTGGGTGGAGTCCCAAGAACATTCTGACAGAATGATTTACATTTACGGCATTTAGCAGACGCTCTTATCCAGAGCGACTTACAGGTCCTAATTACAGGGACAGTCCCCCTGGAGCAACTCAGGGTTAAGGGTCTTGCTCAGGGACCCAATGGTGGTAGTGCTAGAGGTGGGATTCGAACCGGGGACCTCTGGATCCATAGGCAAGTACCCTACCACTAGACCACCAGCACCCAGTAGACCACCAGCACCCCTGATTTATTCTGTGGAGCTCTGTGTTCATGAGAACGAAATCTGCTCTCCAAGAGATCACCATGAACATTTCTGTATGAACAATGCTAACAGTAACATTGATACTATCACAACTACCATGTATTTATATTATTATAAAATAGTGAATTTGGTGCATAAAGGGAACATGCATGAAGCCAGAAGTCAGAAGCTAAAACTACAAAACCACGAAACTGACCTTTAGCTTTTGTTTCAACTGCTGATCTGCTCAAATCACACTTCAGCAGCTCACCCTGCACTTAAACCACTCTTTACTTTCTGCACCTAAACACTGATCTACAGTTGTTATAAATAAAATGGACATTGTTAAAAGGATAAACTTTAGAATTGCACAATGATTATAATAGATATTAGAGTACGCTCTTAATAATAAAGTCCAATATAGGTGTGGTGAATCTAAAGGATTGGGACACACTGTTAAAACTCATTAATTACTTCAAACATAAACTATAACAGACACCAGTACAGATACCAGCACTGTCAATGGTTTCCAGGAATCATAGAATTGTTCATCCTAATCTTTAAAATTAAAGTAGAACTGAAAGGAAACAAATTAATGCAAAAGAATGAATGAGTGTTCCAGGAATTCCAGAGTGGATGAGAACACAGTGAAGATAAATCTTACTCCATCAGGAGAAGAAGAGTGAGATAGGACAAGGTGACCTGTGGGATTAGTAAAGAGAAAGATGTGGTGCTGCAGAGAACAGGACCGTATTTGGATAAAGACATGCTGCACTTTAACTGCTGAACAAACACCACACCTCCTGCACTGAGATGAAGATCTGATTCAACATGGAGTCTTCATCTCTGGACTGATCGACTATCATCAAGGTTCAGGTTGGAAACACAGCTCTGCTGCTCTGTACGTGAGGATGTTTATTCATTAATTTATTGTTTTACTGAACTGTTAAAGGGGAAGAAGACTAACTTTATTTGTACTGTTGTGTGTGTTTCAGGAGTGCTGTCAGTGAGTGTGTGTTCTCAGGCTGATCTAACTGTGGAGGTAGAAGTTGGAGATGATGTTACTCTCTGGTGTTGACCTTTACTAAATCAGAAATTAAAATCTGGTATAAATACAACAATAAACAATAATTCTTCACCAGAGGATCTTCGCTGCAGGCCATTCAGGTTTTCAAAAACATCAGAAAAGTGTTATTTCTTTACCATTGAGTGAATGGTGATGTTCTATATATTGTGTTATATATATATATATACACAGTAATGTGCAAAAGTTTTAGGCAGGTGTGAAAAAATGCTGTAAACAAAGAATGCTTTCAGAAATGAAAGTGTTAATCATTTATTTTCATTAACAAATGCAATCAACAAAATACAGTGAATGAACAAAACAACAAACAACATTTGGTGTGACCACCTTTTGCCTTCAAAACAGCATCAGCTCTTCTAGATACACTTGCACACAGTTTTTGAAGGAACTCGGCTGGTCGGTTGTTCCAAACATGACTGTGTTTCTCCTCCGTGTGACGTTGATGATCATCAGCACCTGTTTGGTAAAACTGGTTGATCATACACCGACTATAATCCTACAGAATCCCTGACTTTGTTCAAGTGTACCTAGAAGTATAGGTACTTCTAATAATATATATATATATATATATATATATATAGAGAGAGAGAGATAACCAGTAAAAAAAAAAAGACTTATTCACACTGGACATGTAATAGCAGCACAGAAAACACATGCCATATATATCCATCCTTTGGCAACTTTTCTCTTTAACACTTTGAGATCGATAGGATCGTAATATAAACACGGCCCTCTAGCGGGCGGATATCACTTCGTTGATCAAGTGAAGTGCATTGTGAGTTTATGAAAAACGTGTGTTTAAAATCAGCACACACTTTATTGTGTGGTTGAGGGCTGGTTGAGGGTAGTTTTCTCTTCTCCACTCTGTTCTTCAGTAAAAGCTACTTTATTGTAAACACCGGTTTCCCTCGGTGTTGAAGTTCATCTACTTTCACACTGAGCAGCACGTTAGTGAATATTGCCTCCTGGGTTTTATTTAGGACACAGGTAGTACAGAGCTTTGTTATCCTTTTATGCTGTGGTCTGCTGGTGTGGAAGAGTATGAGAGGACAGAGGAAATAAGCTGGTCAAGAGGGCCAGCTCTGTCCTGGACTGCCCGCTCAAGTCCATCGAGCAGGTGGGGAGGAGAGGATGTTCTCCAAACTAACATCCATCATGGTCAACACCTCCACCCTGCAGGGCTGCGAGGGCACTCAGAGGCAGCTCGTTTCAGCAGCAGACTGGTACACCACAGTGTAAGAAGGCCGCGAGTCGACGCTACCTGCTGCAATGAACTCCACAATTAATCATAGCATTACGTATTTAATATTACCCATTTATTATTATCATTATTATTATTATTATTATTATTATTATTATTATTAATAATTATAACATTTAAATTGATATCTACATTTACATTTATTTATTTATAACTTATTCATTTAGAATGTATTATTTACTATTATTATTATGTATTATTATTCTCTCTGTTTACAAGGTTATCTTTTCATATTCTTTTCATATTCTTTCTTGTTAATTGGTGTGTATGTGTACATGTGTATATATATATGTATATATATATACACATATATATCTCTCATATATATGTGTTAGGGTTTGGAGCGCTAGAGGCGCTCTCTGTCACGTGTGTTGTGTTTTGGGCACGCTAGAGGGCGCTCTCGGTCACATACAAGGTGTTTATGTCACAGGAGGTGTTATGGATACGCTAGAGGGCGCTCTGTTCTGACTGAGCACACCTGAGGTCTGGGAGTGAACTATTGGGGCTGGTATTTAAGCCCCGATGAGTCAGAACAGAGCGCGGCTCATTAGGTAAGTTAAACCTATGTGTAATGGTGGTTCTGTCTGTCTGTTTTTAGTCATAGTCATAGTCATCCTGCGTAGGAACTGCAGGCTTGAGTCCCTCCGGTACCACAGTACCTCATTACCACGCCACCGTTACAGAATGAGCCGCCTGTACCTGAGCGTCCACGAGCACGAGCGAGCGGAGTGCGTGTTGTGGGCGGCAGCGGTACCTCGGCGGGCGCACTGCAGCTGATGAGACCTGGGGGCCAGGCGTCTTCTGGAACTCTCAGCGAGCATCTGGGCGGTGAGAGTGGAGTGCGATGGGCGCGGCGACCACGGCAAAGAGCTAAGCGCCCGCCCTGAAAGAAGGGCGATGTAGCTGCTCCCGCGATATCATCCCGGTCCTGAAGCCGCGAGGATCGATTCGCTTTGTTCCCGGATGCTGATCTCGAGGCTACAAGGCGCGGCGGCGCTATCTCAGCTACGGCTGGACCGCGTTGTTTTCCTTAGCGACATGGAAGGCGGGGCTTACGTTGAGCTGGCGTTGCTGCTTGACGCGGCGCCAACCCGCGCGCCGCGCTCATGCGAGCCTGGCGTCAACCACGCGCCGCGCCTCGGAAGCCTGGCGTCACGCTGCGCCGCCGCGCCTGCTTGTGACACGAAGCCAACCCACGCCCACGCGGTTCAGCGGATATTCAGCACCAGAAGGCGGCGGCGCGCGCGCCAGTAACAGCGATCGCCAGCGGGCGCGCGCGTGCAGCTGATAAGCGGGGAACTGCGGCCGTGTGATTACAACCAGAGGTTGTGTGCTGCACATTAACGACTGCCCCGGCGTCCCGCGCCGCCTTGCTCCGGCGTCCCCGCGCCGCACGCGGCACCTGCCAGCGTCCCCGGCGCCGCGCGTGCCAGCGTCCCCGCGCGCACCCAGCGGCAACCCGGCGCCCACCGTGCGCAGCGGCGCCAGCAGCCCTGATCCGCCAGCCCGGAGCGCCGCCCAGCGCGGCGGTCGCGAGAACACGGCCAACGCGAGAATCACCACAGAGGTTGGTAGCAAGCGGCGCCTTTCCATGTTCTGGCGACAGCGCGGCCCCATGCGCACGCCCACTGGCATACGGCGTCCACAAGAGGAATGCAAGAAGCACCGCAGCAAGAGAAGCGAGGCAATGGCAAGAGGCAGTTCCTAACATAGAGAGCAGGAGGATTAGTGGAGACCACTTCCTGCCTCGTGCAACCGCGGAAGTCGACCAAGAAAGCCCTTTGCAGCAAGGA
The DNA here is from genome assembly GCA_017165825.1 of Hepsetus odoe. Classification (NCBI taxonomy): domain Eukaryota; kingdom Metazoa; phylum Chordata; class Actinopteri; order Characiformes; family Hepsetidae; genus Hepsetus; species Hepsetus odoe. Next base: position 3,039,642 of record CM029390.1, on the reverse strand, counting down.
AGCGACATCAAGTCGACTCCCAAACCCAACTCCCCGAAGCCATGCTACACAGAAAGCAGAGAAGAGGCCCTCCAGGTTAGTGGCAGAAGTTTAAAAGGAAGTTAGGGTGCAAAGGAGGTGAACATGAAGGCTGCTGTAACCATTCAGGCACAGGTGAGAAACACATAAACAGAAAGTACTACCTGCGAAGCTACTGTAGGCAGCAAGACTGTTGCTGATATTATAGAGAGCTAGTAAGAGTATGAGGCAGAAATGGGGAGTCTTTGAAGGAGAAAAGGGGCTGTTGTTGTTCTACAGCTGCATTCGAGGATAAGACCAGACAGACTCTGAAACTGAAGCACCAGGCTGCCACGGTTATACAAAGGGCTCTAGGGCACACTGTGCTCGGGCACGGCTCACTCATACATCAAACAGACTGTTGTTGCAATCCAGCGGTATTATTATGCGTTCCACGTGAAGCAGAAAACAGGAGTTTTTGACATTGCGCTCCGCTGCAATGTTCCTGCAAGCCTGCTTCAGAGGTCAGAGTGTCAGAAAGGCTGTGATCCTGCACCATCAGGCCGCTTCCCCTGATTCAGGCTGCGTTCAGAAGACACAGGAGGTAACATTACCAGGCCATAAGGAGGTCAACCATCTTCATTCAAAGATATTTCAGGTCAACATCGGAACTAAGCGAACATGAAGATTTCAGGTGTTGAGAAAGTCAGCGTCATCAGGCGGCTTTTAGAGGTTATTTAGTGCGAAAAAGTGTTAATGCTATGAACCGGCTGCTGTCGTCATTCAGGCCGTTGGACAGTGCACCAGCGAGGTCTGTCTTCAGAGCCGCGCTAGGCAACAGGTGGTGCGTCGGGAGGTTGGAGGTGGACCGGGACTATGCAGGACAGAGGGTGTCAAGGTGTAAACATGCTGCGAGTGCTTGCAGAAAATCAGTCAGAGTGGGCCGGTGAGGATCGGGCAGTGTGGCACAGAGAGGCGAAGAGACAATCCAGTCCCACCTCGGAGGTGACAGATCAGCTGCAGTAATGTTAGGTTTGCTGAACAGGAGGTTGCTGGCGGGACTCTACCATCAGCTGACCGAGGGAGCCTCCATGCCACAGGTGAATGCCACGGTCTCGAAGGACCGGAGGAAGGAAAAAGAGGAGACCTTGGCTCAAGTAAAAGGTGAGCGTCACGGAAGGAACAGTCAGTTCGAGGTCGCCGCTTCTAAGATACGCTGTGAGGTTTCCCAAAAAGAAAGGGACTGGGAGAATGCCGGAACAGAGGAAGCAGATAAATGAGCTGGATAACGGAGGGTTGAGACTCCGACCCACTCAGGAGAAACTGGAGGCTAAAATAGCCACAATGGAGAACAGTGCATCAGTGCAGGACAGAGGCTGAGACAGGTGCAGGACCACAACATGGCTCCCAGGCTGACCTGAGAGAGGCCGTTGAGGCCAGCAAGCTCACGAGCTAGGCTTCAGGTCAGAGAGGCAAAGTGGTGGCTCATCAAATCTACTCTCTTCTCCCGACACCAGTGCCTGCCGGAACAGAGGGCAAAAGCCGAGAAACAGAGCATCCGGAGAACAGTCCAGCGGACTTGGTGCTTGAATGCAGAAGAGGAGCAACTGCCTTCAGGCCCCCCTAGCATCGGCTCGCGCAGCTCAGCAAGCCAGAACAAGGTAGCGTTTGGAGGAAGCCACGAGGAACTCCTCGCGTGAAACCAAGCTGGGACACTGCGTGGGGCCCCAGCGACCAGGGTATGGCCAGACAAGGGAAAGGGCAAAAGACACCAGCACGAATCAGTTCAGGGAGGCGGACCCAGAACCGGCTGAAGATCGGGGAGAAGCGGCCTGGAACCCGACTGACAGGGGTTGTAAGCAGGTTTAGACTCATTGAAAGACTTCCTCTGCAAGCCCTGTAACGTCTCTGTGTAGCTCCCTTTCCAGGTCCTGCCGAGTCAGGGGTTCCGTGGAGTCGGCAAAGCCTCCAGGGACTTTAGAGGCAGTTCAGGCACCAGGCAAAAGGGTGGAGCGGAACTGCTGATTCCCCTCACCACCACCAGCTGCCTGACATGACTGGTTGGAGAGTCCTTGATGGTTTTGTTTCTGGACCTGACAGTGTGTCCCGGCTAGGGACTTTTGTGTTGTTGTTGTGCCTCCCCTTGAGGTTCGGCTGCGTTAGGGCGCCGGGGCATGCGTGGGGTTCTGCTCACGTGTGTTAGGGATTGGGCCTTTAGAGGCGCTCTCTGTCACGTGTGTTGTGATTTGAGCAGCTAGAGGCGCTCGGTCACATACAAGGTGTTTATGTCTGGGAGGTGTTATGGAGATGCGCTGGGCGCTCTGTTCTGACTGAGCACACCTGAGCCCCTGCGAATCAGACTGTGTGGGGCTGACTATTTAAGCGATGAGTCCAGAGGGCTGAAATGGCTCATTAGGTAGGATTAAACCTATGTGTAATGAGGTAGTTCTGTCTGTTTTTAGTCATAGTCATAGTCATAGTCATCCTGCGTAGGAACTGCGAAGCGAGTCACTTACGATGTGTTTTGTCACTGGCAATAAACTGTTCGGAACTCCTGTTTCGGAACTGGCGTCCCTCCGGTACCGCGCCACCGTTACAGAATCCAGTTGGTGGGACATCTTACTTGTTAATCTCTAACTAGTAAAATAATTATTGTAAAGTGTCTTCTTTAAACGTTTAATCTTACAAAACATTTAAAGGTTGACATTACAAAGATGTAAGCGGAAGCGGAATATTAAAGTAGGAATATTTGCACATAGAATAATCTTCCTCTAATCTGCTCAGATGGACTTCTGGGACAGCGGTGGAGAGATATGTGTTCTTACTGACAGTTCAGCTTCATCTCGCTTCAGCAGGTGAGAGTGATCCTGATTAAATATCATCAGTGCGTGTGTGTGTGTGTGTGTGTGTGTGTGTGTGTGTGAGTGTGTCTTGCTCCTACAGCTCCTGTTTATTACATTAATCCTCAATAGTGGTTGACCAGCCTGATTAGTTTACTAAATCTTAAATCCAAATAAATAAATATTCTTTTTTCACAGTAAGATTAGAGTAAAATGACCAGTTCAGGCTTGAGATAAAAGTCTCAGTACTAAAGCTAGCTTGATTGGGATTGTCTAAACAGGAGATATCAATCTTTTTGAAACTGAGAACACGGGTACTGAGCGCTGCTCACTAGAGAGTTGTGCTATTTTTAGAACAGGTCCGCGGGGGACTCATGTGGTGCTTGGGGGCACCGTGTTGGTGAACCCTGTTCTAAGGTTAGTAGTTTTTTGTGTTCTAAACTCAGATCACTTTGATTCTCTCTTCGTTCAGTAATTCTTTCAGCAGCTTTGAAGTTTAGAGAAATGAAACCTGCGCAGGTCCAGGCAGCGCTTTCAGTGTTGAGATCAACCTTCAGAGATGACGTGCTCCTGGAGACACGTGATGCTGAGCAGTGAATGTGACTGGGTGGAGTCTGGTCTTTATGAAGGAGACCAGAGTGGTCGTAGATTTGTTAATGTTTGTCTTCAGAGTTTGTAATAAACTTATATCACGGTCCGCTCTGAAATCAACCTCCTCTTTCCGTTTAAGATTCGTGGTTTTGATTGTTTGATTATCTAAAAAAGCCTCAGTTATTGATCCAGAACGCTGAGCAGTGACTGGTTCTTTACTGTGTTGTTCCTGTTTCCCAGTTTAGTTCTGCTGAGTTAGAACTTCTTCTGTTATGACTATTGTTTCATTCTGAGGGTCTCTGTCCCTCCGAGTAGTTCAGGTTGGAGTGTGTGGAGTGTAGTGTGTGTTGTGTAGTGTGTGTTGTAGTGTGTGTGCTGTATAGTGTGTGTTGTAAATTGTCTACTGTATAGTGTGTTGTATAGTGTGTACTATATATTATGTGTTGTATATTGTGTGTTGGATAGTGTGTGTTGTGTAGTGTGTACTCTATAGTGTGCTGTATAGCGTGTGCTGTATAGTGTGTGTTGTAAATTGTGTCTACTGTATAGTGTGTGTTGTAGTGTGTGTTGTATAGTGTGTTGTAAATTGTGTACTATATATTATGTTGTATAGTGTGTGTTGTGTAGTGTGTTGTAGTGTGTACTCTATAGTGTGTTGTATAGTATGTACTGTATAGTGTGTGTGCTGTATAGTGTGTATTTAATAGTGTGTGTTGTAGTGTGTGTGTTCTATAGTGTGTGCTGTATAGTTCTATAGTGTGTGTGTGTCCCCCACGACCCCGTTTGGGACAAGCCGCAGACAGTGACTGATGACTGACTGTATAGTGTGTATTGTATATTGTGTGCTGTATAGTGTGTATTGTGTATTGTATATTGTCTGCTACTACTACCACTACTACTACTACTAAAACCACTGCTACTACTAGTACTGCTATTACTACTACTACTATTGCAGTTGCTAGTAGTAGTTGTAGTATTAGCAGTAGTAGTAGTATTAGTTGTAGCTGTAGCAGGAGTAGTAACTACTTTTTAGACTTTTTATTTTTTTATTATGAATCAGCTTCAGTAAAGCAGCATTTGCAGATCTTAAGTTTGGATTGGAGTGGAGTCCATCAGGTATTCTTAAGTACCGAACTAGAGAGTTACTAAAACGTACATTCAGAATATAACAGCTTAATATCTGAAGTATTTCAGTTTACAATTTTAGTGATCCGTAACTTGTTAAAGGTTTGAACACTTAACATAATGAAACCTTTTTATGTTTCTTATAAAAGCACCAGACTTCTTTGTCCTAATTACTGGGACATTCTCTGTCATGTTTTATTAGACATAGATGTGAAACACAAACATAAAGCAAAGGTACAGGGACCAGTACTCACAATGATTTACAACAAGACATAGGAAGAACAGTGATCGACAGCTATGCCCTGACTCACTGAGGTCCACTTAATTTTACACACACTGACCAATTCAAATTCAATTACAATTTATTCTTATAGCGCCTTTTACAGGGGCGGCGGTGGCCTAGTGGGTAGGGTGTTGGCCACGGGATCGAGGGTTCGAACCCCTTCCCAGTGGGTTGCCCTGAGTACCACTGAGCAGGTGCCGTCCCGTCCGGCTCCTCCCTGCGATGGGCTGGCGAGCCTGTCCAGGAGTCGTCCCCGTCCTACGCCCTGTGTGTGAGGTTGGACATAGCACTCCCAGCGACCCGTTTGGGACAAGCGGCAGATAATGGATGGATGGATAGCGCCTTTTACAACACAGTTGCCCCAAGGAACTTTACAATGGTGGTAGATGGTGGAACAGGTTACAGTGATAGTGTTAAGCGGACGACTATGAAGGAAGGAACCAAAAACTCCACTATGTGGAAAAAAAAAACCTCTGAGGGTCCAAGGTCAACCGGCTACCCAACCCCCTTGGGTATACTAACAGTACAGAGTTTGTTTGGTTTTAAACTCCAGGATCAGTGAGGAGTCCCAAGTTGCTTCCAGGTACGATGAGCATGGGTCCATGGCGCATCAGATGCATCACACAGACCAGATGTTGGCTTCGGCATTGGACTCAGGTGATGACCAGCCCGAACCCCAGGACATGTGGGGAGAGAAATGGAATGAGGTCAGTAGTAGGCAGAGATCCAATGTGTTGACACAGAAATGAAACAATACAGTCACGATGGCATATTACCTTGCTTTGCGACATTAATAATGGTGCACTATGGTGATTAGTGCGGAGTAAGCTAAACTAAAAAGTAAGTCTTCAGCCGTGATTTAAGACTGAAGACTGAATTGCCATCCATACAGAAGCAGGCAAGCTGTTCCACAATCTAGGGGCCCTGTAACTGAAAGCTCGTGCTCCTATACATTTATTTATGGAGGGACAATTAGGAGATCTTTATTCTGGGATCTAAGTGGGCGATTAGGTGTTTGGAACCTAATGTTGTTAATTTTATCATTAAAAAACTTAAGAAACCTATCGTTAGTAATGCTACACACTGGCCTTCTATCAGTTTTGTCTGTTAGCTGGGCTAGTGTCTGAAATAAATAGCGGGGGTTCTGTTGATTTCAATAAGCTTTGAATAGTACTCAGTGCGAGCACTATATAGCGCATTCTTATATTGTTTTAATTTAGCAGACCATAGGGCCTGAGAGGCTTGGAGACCTGTTGTCTTCCATCTGCGTTCCCAGCTACGACACTCGCTTAGCAGCCGTGTGATCACTGAACCAGGAGTGCCTGATAGTTCTGACCTTCTTTGCAATGTTAATTGGAGCTGCCTGATCAGGATCTGCCCAACTACTGTATTGTACATGTCGGTGATGTCATTAACAGTTTCATTACAGGTGAAATCTATCTCTGTTACAGCCTCCATAAACTGGATACATTTAGCCCTGTTTAGATGTCGTGTTGTACTAGTCCTTTCACTGAGGTACAGTGGAGACATAGTAATCTCAAGCGTGATTAAAGAATGGTGGAACAAAGTTAATTTGGGGACCAGTACGAAGTAAATGTCAAGTCCATACGAGATAATTAGATCTAGCGTGTGTCGCTGTACATGGGTAGGTCCTGATGCATGCTGGGTGCAACCGACAGAGTCGAGGACCGTTAAGAAGTGCCCCTGCGGGCAGACTATTGGGGCTGACTATTTAAGCCCCGATGAGTCAGAACAGAGCGCGGCTCATTAGGTAGGTTAAACCTATGTGTAATGGTGGTTCTGTCTGTTTTTAGTCATAGTCATAGTCATAGTCATCCTGCGTAGGAACTGCAGGCTTGAGTCCTTGTTTGTTGTGTGTTTTGTCACTGTAAGCAATAAACTTCTGTTCGGAACTCCTGGCTCGGAACTGACGTCCCTCCGGTACCACGCCACCGTTACAGAATCCAGTTGGTGGGACATCTTACTTGTTAATCTCTAACTAGTAAAATAATTATTGTAAAGTGTCTTCTTTAAACGTTTAATCTTACAAAACATTTAAAGGTTGACATTACAAAGATGTAAGCGGAAGCGGAATATTAAAGTAGGAATATTTACTGTAGAATAATCTTCCTCTAATCTGCTGAAGATGGACTACAGGACAGCGGTGGAGAGATGTGTGTTCTTACTGACAGTTCAGCTTCATCTCACTTCAGCAGGTGAGAGTGATCCTGATTAAATATCATCAGTGCGTGCGTGCGTGTGTGTGTGAGTGTGTCTTGCTCCTACAGCTCCTGTTTATTACATTAATCCTCAATAGTGGTTGGCCAGCCTGATTAGTTTACTAAATCTTAAATCCAAATAAATAAATATTCTTTTTTCACAGTAAGATTAGAGTAAAATGACCAGTTCAGGCTTGAGATAAAAGTCTCAGTACTAAAGCTAAACGATTTAGGTTAGTCTGAAGCAGGGGTCATCAATCTTTTTGAAACAGAACACGGGTACTGAGCGCTGCTCACTAGAGAGTTGTGCTATTTTTAGAACAGGTCCGCGGGGGACTCATGTGGTGCTTGGGGGCACCGTGTTGGTGAACCCTGTTCTAAGGTTAGTAGTTTTTTGTGTTCTAAACTCAGATCACTTTGATTCTCTCTTCGTTCAGTAATTCTTTCAGCAGCTTTGAAGTTTAGAGAAATGAAACCTGCGCAGGTCCAGGCAGCACTTTCAGTGTTGAGATCAACCTTCAGAGATGACGTGCTCCTGGAGACACGTGATGCTGAGCAGTGAATGTGACTGGGTGGAGTCTGGTCTTTATGAAGGAGACCAGAGTGGTCGTAGATTTGTTAATGTTTGTCTTCAGAGTTTGTAATAAACTTATATCACGGTCCGCTCTGAAATCAACCTCCTCTTTCCGTTTAAGATCGTGTTTTGATTGGTTGATTATCTAAAAAAGCCTCAGTTATTGATCCAGAACGCTGAGCAGTGACTGGTTCTTTACTGTGTTGTTCCTGTTTCCCAGTTTAGTTCTGCTGAGTTAGAACTTCTTCTGTTATGACTATTGTTTCATTCTGAGGGTCTCTGTCCCTCCGAGTAGTTCAGGTTGGAGTGTGTGGAGTGTAGTGTGTGTTGTGTAGTGTGTGTTGTAGTGTGTGTACTGTATAGTGTGTGTTGTAAATTGTCTACTGTATAGTGTGTTGTATAGTGTGTACTATATATTATGTGTTGTATATTGTGTGTTGGATAGTGTGTGTTGTGTAGTGTGTACTCTATAGTGTGCTGTATAGCGTGTGCTGTATAGTGTGTATTGTAAATTGTGTCTACTGTATAGTGTGTGTTGTATAGTGTGTTGTAAATTGTGTACTATATATTATGTTGTATAGTGTGTGTTGTGTAGTGTGTTGTAGTGTGTACTCTATAGTGTGTTGTATAGTATGTACTGTATAGTGTGTGTGCTGTATAGTGTGTATTTAATAGTGTGTGTTGTAGTGTGTGTGTTCTATAGTGTGTGCTGTATAGTTCTATAGTGTGTGTGTCCCCCCCACGACCCCGTTTGGGACAAGCCGCAGACAGTGACTGATGACTGACTGTATAGTGTGTATTGTATATTGTGTGCTGTATAGTGTGTATTGTGTATTGTATATTGTCTGCTACTACTACCACTACTACTACTACTAAAACCACTGCTACTACTAGTACTGCTATTACTACTACTACTATTGCAGTTGCTAGTAGTAGTTGTAGTATTAGCAGTAGTAGTAGTATTAGTTGTAGCAGTAGCAGGAGTAGTAACTACTTTTTAGACTTTTTATTTTTTATTTTATGAATCAGCTTCAGTAAAGCAGCATTTGCAGATCTTAAGTTGGATTAGGAGTGGAGTCCATCAGGTATTCTTAAGTACCGAACTAGAGAGTTACTAAAACGTACATTCAGAATCAAACAGCTTAATATCTGAAGTATTTCAGTTTACAATTTTAGTGATCCGTAACTTGTTAAAGGTTTGAACACTTAACATAATGAAACCTTTTTATGTTTCTTATAAAAGCACCAGACTTCTTTGTCCTAATTACTGGGACATTCTCTGTCATGTTTTATTAGACATAGATGTGAAACACAAACATAAAGCAAAGGTACAGGGACCAGTACTCACAATGATTTACAACAAGACATAGGAAGAACAGTGATCGACAGCTATGCCCTGACTCACTGAGGTCCACTTAATTTTACACACACTGACCAATTCAATTCAATTCAATTTATTCTTATATAGCGCCTTTTACAGGGGCGGCGGTGGCCTAGTGGGTAGGGTGTTGGCCACGGGATCGGGGGTTCGAACCCCTTCCCAGTGGGTTGCCCTGAGGTACCCTTGAGCAAGGTGCCGTCCCCGTCCCGCTCCTCCCTGCGATGGGCTGGCGACCTGTCCAGGGTGCGTCCCCCGTCCTCGCCCTGTGTGCGCTGGGTTGGACACCAGCACTCCCCCGCGACCCCGTTTGGGACAAGCGGCAGATGATGGATGGATAGCGCCTTTTACAACACAGTTGCCCCAAGGAACTTTACAATGGTGGTAGATGGTGGAACAGGTTACAGTGATAGATGTTAAAGCCGGACGACTATGAAGGAGAGGAACCAAAAACTCCACTATGTGGAAAAAAAAAACCTCTGAGGGTCCAAGGTCAACCGGCTACCCAACCCCCTTGGGTATACTAACAGTACAGAGTTTGTTTGGTTTTAAACTCCAGGATCAGTGAGGAGTCCCAAGTTGCTTCCAGGTACCGATGAGCCGCCAGGGTCCCTTGGCGCATCAGATGCATCACACAGACCAGATGGTAGCTCGGCATTGGACTCAGGTGATGACCACAGCGGGCCCCCCAGGACATGTGGGGAGAGAAATGGAATGAGGGGGTCAGTAGTGAGCAGGATCCAGTAGTGACAGACACAGAAATGAAACAATACAGTGCGATGGCATGTACAGCAGCACCAGCGACATTAGTAATGGTGCACTATGGTGATTAGTGCGGGTAAGCTAAACTAAAAAAGTAAGTCTTCAGCCGTGATTTAAAGACTGAGACTGAATTGCCATCCCGTACAGAAGCAGGCAAGCTGTTCCACAATCTAGGGGCCCTGTAACTGAAAGCTCGTGCTCCTATACATTTATTTATGGAGGGACAATTAGGAGATCTTTATTCTGGGATCTAAGTGGGCGATTAGGTGTTTGGAACCTAATGTTGTTAATTTTATCATTAAAAAACTTAAGAAACCTATCGTTAGTAATGCTACACGCTGGCCTTCTATCAGTTTTGTCTGTTAGCTGGGCTAGTGTCTGAAATAAATAGCGGGGGTTCTGTTGATTTCAATAAGCTTTGAATAGTACTCAGTGCGAGCACTATATAGCGCATTCTTATATTGTTTTAATTTAGCAGACCATAGAGCCTGAGAGGCTTGGAGACCTGTTGTCTTCCATCTGCGTTCTAGCTTACGGCACTCCCGCTTAGCAGCCCGTGTGTGATCACTGAACCAGGGAGAGTGCCTGATAGTTCTGACCTTCTTTGTCTTAATTGGGGCTACCTGATCAAGGATCTGCCCAACTACTGTATTGTACATGTCGGTGATGTCATTAACAGTTTCATTACAGGTGAAATCTATCTCTGTTACAGCCTCCATAAACTGGATACATTTAGCCCTGTTTAGATGTCGTGTTGTACTAGTCCTTTCACTGAGGTACAGTGGAGACATAGTAATCTCAAACGTGATTAAAGAATGGTCGGAACAAAGTTAATTTAAGGAATGGACCAGTACAGTATCAATGTCAAGTCCATACGAGATAATTAGATCTAGCGTGTGTCCTTGTACATGGGTAGGTCCTGATACATGCTGGGTGCAACCGACAGAGTCGAGGACCGTTAAGAAGCTTTTGGCACCTGCATCCGTCTGTATCAACATGTATGTTAATGGATGGATGGATGGATTAAGAAAATGGATGGATGGATGGATTACCTCTTTCTTTCCTCATATATATATATATATATATGAGGAAAGAAAGAGGTAAAAGAGAAGATTATTCTCTGAGAAATTCCTTGAGCAGTTCGTGATTGGAGTAGAGACCTGCTGATTGTAGGAGGGAAAAGAGAGGATTAGTTGAGTGTCATCTGCATAAGAATGATAAGCCAGGATATAGAGAAAATAGAAGAAAACCAAGGACAGAGCCTTGGGGAATACCAGCTGTCAGATTTCATGGTGTGGACCATCGGCCCTGCCACAACACTTGATACTGCTGATCCTGTAGGTAGGAGGCTGCCAAGAGGCTGAAGAAAGTGTTAATTGGTTCTCTGTGATGATCTATTGCGAGAGAGAGTGACTGTTCTCATCATTGCAAGGTCAGCACAGCACACAGTGAACCACAATGAAATTTGGACCTTTGCATTTAACCCATGCAAACACCGTGCATGAAAGCACCCAGGGAGCAGTAACGGGATGGTACCTTGCTCAAGAGTTCCTCAGGGCAACCTACTGGTAAGGGGTTTGAACCCACAATCTTCCGATCCTGTGGCCGACTCCCTAACCACTGCCGTAGGTTTATAGTAACACTGAAGATGTGAATCCAGGTCTCTGAGCTCAGCAGGATCTGCAGTAAAACAGTGAAGAACAGTGTCAGCAGTGCTGTTAGCAGAAATGAATAATAATCAACTATCAATAATCAAATAGTGAGTTACAGCTAAAGAGCTCAGATCATCAACACTATCAATATCTATTCTTAGATTGCTTTCACTTTTATTTCAGTTTGAAGAGAGCTCAAGTTTCATCTGGTCAACTTCGTTTAATGAGTTAATGTGGATGCGTTCCTGCAGTTTTATCCTGCAATAAAACAATATTCATGTGATTGTTCACAGGTGATGTGAACAGGTGATCATGATTTGGCAACAAAGGATTTTCCACAAAAGTCTTTGATGAACAAAGGTTGACAGATCTCGAGTTACCTTCTCACTATGGTTGTCTGTTCTTCAGTGTGATAAATAGCAGGATTATAAGAACAACCATTAGAACCACAATCACAGGTCCAAACACAAGAGTCAGCATGAAGAAGACGTCAGGAGTGCATCTGTCTTCAACAAAACATAAAACAAAATCATCTTTAAAGTAGTAGATTAGAAATCTATCTCTGTTTATGGCTGTGCTTACAGTAAATACAGGAAGCAAACCTGTAGATATTTGTGTAAATGGATTTTCTACGATTCATAAAAATATCTGAACCGGCTTTTTCTGTAACTCTTACCATTATGGGTGATTTATTTATGACTGATCTAACCAAAAGTTCTGCTTTACCTTTCAGCAGTAAACCTGTTGTGGTGCTGAAGATCATGTACTGGTTCTCCAGAGAGCTGCAGTAATAGAGTCCAGTATCAGAGTCTTTAACTCCAGTTACTGTGAGAGACGAGTTCATAGAGTTCACCTTCATCACCACTCCATCACTATCTGTAATAAAGTTAATGTTATAAATAAAAATAAAGAGTCTGGAGGAGGAGGAGGATGATGAATAATATCTGCACGTGATGCGGAATTACTGGTGTGTTTACACCAGAATATATAATCTGTTTAAGTGAGTCTTTGTCACCACCAGAGAGTAACATCATCTCCAACTTCTACCTCCACAGTTAGATCAGCCTGAGAACACACACTCACTGACAGCACACCTGCAACACACACACACACACACTGAGGACAAACTCAACAGAAAATAAACACTGAAAAAGATTAACTTTACAGCTCAGAAAGTGTTAAGTAAAGTTTTTATAAGTCTGAATTTTCATCTGAAAAGTTAGTTTTATCCTCAAGAAAGTGAAAAGAATCACATGTATATCTCTAAATGAGAAGACGCTGGAACAGTAAAGAAAATGAGAAGAAAAGTTATTCTTAGATTTACTTTCAGTTTTATTTCAGTTTGAAGAGAATGAATTTAAAATGAAACAGAAATGAACTGAAACACATGTTGGACATTAACCATATTCAGTCCTTTTGAATTGGTATGTCTTTCACTAAAGTGTGTGATGATGTTCTTGTGCAGGACCAGGACAAAGACTCCGGTAAACCCAGTGAAAATGGACAAACCTTTAGATTCGTCTCGTTCCTTGTAAAGATTTCCATTCCTCTCTAAAGAAATAAAAATCAAAATGAAGATTTATGTCATTTAATATCACTTATTTCTGTTTTGTTTAACTTAAAATAACTGTTGTATTTAAATAATAAGAGGATCTTCCATCTGTTCAGCTGCAGGGTTCACTACTGTGACTGAATTTATTCAGTAAAGAAAGAATAAAATTACCAAAAGAAAGGAAAAAAAAGTGAATCATTAGAAATGTGGTGACACAATGTATATAATTTGTAAAATATTATCACTTTAAATGACTTCACTTTAAATGATTGTGACACTCGGTTACAGTTCTTTTCCTCTCAAGGCCGCTGCACATGCAGATGAAGAACCTAAACTGCTGCACATTTTCACAAAGCAAAAATTCATGGCTCAATAAATAATTCGGTTACTTTTAAGGTCCAGAAAAAATAAGAATATACTAACAGTGTGTGATTTTCTGCAGCTGAAGTCAGATCTGAAATCAACACCAACACTTAAACACTGAGGACTTCGAACAACATAGAAGTTAAATGAGGTTTTAACAAAAACTATATTTCTATAGCTCATATCTCCAGACATCGTCATGTAAAATGGATAACAAGCTACATAAATATTTGTCTAAATACATACATAAATATATGTCTAAAACCCGATTTAATATGAAAAGATGAAATATTTTAAATAATCGAAGGACACAAATGAAAGTTCATTTTAGTTTAATTCATGCAAGCTGTGATGAATAATCCCCTTAAAATAGTTTCTTTTTTACTTTATCCACATTATTATAGAACTACTGAAGAAATCCTGCTGCAGAACTTCACAGAGAGATTAAAACAGTCCCAGAAAACAGGAATGAGCTGGCAACCCTATTCCTCTGGGCTCTTAGTGCCAGATCAGGCCTTTAGGTTCAAGTGCCACATTCAACCGGTGTCATCTTCTTCTTTGTCTTTCTGGATCAACTGTCTCTCTCTGCATCTTCCTCTTTCAAAGGACTCGCTACTGTCCTGTAAACCTTCCCTTTTACTCTAGCTGATACCTGTCTGTCACAAATCACTCCAGCCATTCTTCTCCACCCATTCCAACCTGCCTTCACGCCCTTCTTAACCTCTATTCCTCGCTTGCCATTACTCTGAATTGATCCCAAGTATTTAAACTCCTCAACTTTTGTCACCTCTACTCCCTGAATCCTAACCACTCTAACCACATCCAACTGGTGTCAGTTGGCCTTATTCAATCAGACCTGTTAGTGTATTTTAACACAAGGTTTTTATCATGTCAGAACCAGATTACAGCTGTGAAAGCGGGCTGCAGCTTTCGCTGTGTATCATACATTCTATTTCCTCAGAATGGTCCTGTCACTGAGCTGCCCCTGCAGTGCCGATCTTCAAAGCAGGCGCATAATCCAGATCACAAACCCCGCCCTCCGAAGCAGGCGCATAACCCAAAACAGAAGCCCTGCCCTCCAAGGCAGGCGAATAATTGTCGGAAGCTTTTCCGTTCGAGGCAGGCACATCATCCAAAACAGAAGCCCTGCTCAGCATTGCACATGCAGACATTGCACATGCTTTTCCATCTTGCTCTTCAAATCAGCCTTAAATCAACCTAGCATTACTGATTTATTATCACTAATTTATTATTGTTATTATTATTAATAATAATATAACAACAACAAGCAGCGGTGGCCTAGTGGTTCAGGCGTTGGCCGGAGGATCGGGGGTTTGAAGCCCTTCCCAATAGGTTGCCCTGAGGTACCCTTGAGCAAGGTGCCTTCCCTGTCACACTCCTCCCTGCGATGGGCTGGCGACCTGTCCAGGGTGTGTCCCCCGTCCTTTGCAGAAAATGACTGACTGACTGACTGACTGACGACAACAACAACAATAATAATAATTTTTATTATATTTACATTACATTTATATCTACATTTACATTTATTTTTCATGATTTATTTATAATTTATTATTACTTACTATTATTATTATTATTATTGCTATTATATTCACCCTGTGTCCAAGGTTATCTTTCCGTTTTCATATTCCTTTCATATTCTTTCTTTCTTGTTAATTGCAGAATTCCTGTAAATATGTATATGTATATATATTTATATTTATTTATATTTATATATATTTAGCTCTGTTATATGGACATGTATATGGATATCTTTATATATCCATCCATCCATTTTCTGCCGCTTGTCCCAAATGGGGTTGCGGGGGAGTGCTGGAGTCCAACCCAGCGCACACAGGGCGAAGGACGGGGGACGCACCCTGGACAGGTCGCCAGTCCATCGCAGAAAGAGCGAGAAGGGGATGGCACCTTGCTCAAGGGTACCTCAGGACAACCTACTGGGAAGGGGTTCGAACCCCCGATCCTCCGATCATGTGGCCAACGCCCTAACCTCTAGGCCATATCTTTATATATTTTTATATATTTTTTATCTGTTTTTTATTCTCTATTTCTGTTCTGTTCTGTTCTCTTTCTTGTTGAAGAGCCCTGTAATACCCGAATTTCCCATTTGTGGGATAATAAAGGATTATTCTATTCTATTCTATTCTATTAAGCAGGGAGTCCTTCTCTGGTGGCAGCACTCTCGTGCTGTTGAGATGAGTGTGTTTCTCCCGCTGCAGTGTGAACATCTCCTCCTCCAGTATGGCAGTTTCCTCCAGTTCTCTTTGTCTCTGAGTGCTGATTAGCTGCTTCAGTGCTTTTCTTTCTTCCATCCACTCCATCTGCAGTTTCTCATGCTGTGCTTCACTTTCTGCCAGTCTATGGTCCAGATCAATGTTCTGTGAGTCTGTCTTCTCTTTGAATGCTCTAGACAAGTCATCTTTGTGTCTTAACGTGGACTGGAAATGTTGGAGTTCAGTCTAGAAATCTGTGTCTCCAGAGAGCTCATGGCTGCAGCATGATTTGAGAAGTGTGCTGTGCTTCACGTTGGCCTGTTTGAGAGTTTCTGACTCGGCCATTAGTTTTTCTTGAAGACTGTTAATGATTTCAGTTAACAAAACAATCTGTTCACGCTTGTCTTTACTCTCTTTATCAGACTCTAGGCACTCAGCTTGTTTTTCCTCTGGTGCCTGATATGTTTAGCTAACTCATCTCGAAGAGAACACACCTCAGACTGGTTGCGTTCCTGCAATTCTTTAATTGTGGCTTGGAGAGAGACTGTCTTGTCTTCAAAAGTCACTGCTTTATCTGACGGAACAGACATTTCTTTTTTGGTTTTCTTCCACTTTCTCATTCAAGTCCTCCAGATCCTGTTTCTTGCATGAAAGTTATTGTTTTGGGTTTGCAAGTTCATTCTCCATTCCTTGGAGCTGCTCAGTGAGAACATTTTTGGCCTGCATTTCCTCATCCAGAATCGACAATCACTCGTTTTCAGACTTCTGAAGAGTTTGTTCAATTCTTTGAACTTCAGATTTCAATCCCTTGATTGTTTAATCTCTGGCACTAACCTAAACTTGAAGCTGCTCATTTTCTGCCTTCTTCCTGGAATTTGAAGCAGCTCAGTATCTGCCTTCTTCTCATTTTTGGCTTCCTTGCTTTTTGGAGGAGCTACTGTCAGTGATGCAACCTCAGCAAGCTTGGGAGAAGGTTCCTTGGACTGATTTGCAGCAGATTTCTTAGTAAATTTGACAGAGTGGTTTGTTGTGCTTGGCCTCCATGCTGACATGTGTACTGGTGTAACCGGGCCATGTAGTATTGTTATAATCACACAAAATCCCAAATCCCAAACTGTTCCTGTTCTACCTCACTGTGAGGACCTCCAAACCTGTATTTGCACCTAATATTAATTAGTGCCACTCCTGATCTTGTCTTCTTCGGTGGTTCGCCCCTATAAATTCTGGATCTCTCCTTGGCCCCTCCCTCTTTTTACAATTCCCCTGAGAGAGAGGAGCTGGAGTGGGCGCTAGACTTATTTGGAGGTGTTTGTCTTTGTTTTGTATGGTCAGAATAAAGAGAAACTCCAAGGAGACTCCCATTCTGCATGCACAAATCTACACAACACAGAAGTCCACCGGTTACACTTGGTGCTGTTCGACCCGTCACATAGCGACTTGGAGATCTCCTCTCTGCTCCTCTATGCTGCACAGCCCAATGCCCCCCCCGCTACTGCGTGACTCTCAGGTTGTTATTTTTCCCGCCTACTCCCGGGGCGCCAGATCCTGCTTCATCCGAAGCAGGATCCCCCAAAAGGAGAGGGGTAACGCAAACGTTCAACAAAAGTCCAAATAAAGTCCAGTCGAATGCTCCGCTCTCACCGCGGTCCTCAGGCAGGTTCGGCTGCAGCCCCCGAAACCTGGCTCTCTCTCCAGCGGTCTAAATTGGATGTAGCCCCTCGAAACCCTGCCTCCTCTGGCGGACTTGGACCTCGTCCCTCAAGCCCCGCCTCCTCCGTAGTGATGGCGGATGTCCCTGGAGTCCCACCTTGTGCTGACAAGTGAGCCTTCAGCCCCACTTCTCCAGGGGCTCACGCGGGAGCCGGCTCCGCAGCCACACCCTCCTAGTTGCTGGAGCTGGAACAGGCATAGCGTCGGCCAATCCCGGGAGGGGAGCAAACACCCCCAGCCTCCAGCACTTGGAAGGTCTGGTGGTCTTTCACGGACATCCCCACGGAGCTCTCGGCTCGCGACGTCCATTTGTGGCGGCTGGTCATTCTGTCACGGTGTGGTATTGAGGGCTGGACGCCAACGCAGAGCCGAGAGCTTCGTACTGGACTTTAATGACGGGCAACGTGCACAGAACTCAAACTAAACATAACCAACATAACAAACGTAAAACATAACACGAGTAATCTCACAGTGCGCTTCACTGGGGCTTATAACGCCAGCCCCCGATGAGGCACACCTGGCACCCAAGCCCAGGTGTGCACAATCAGAGCAGGGCGCCCTCTACTGGCACAGGACCGTTACACATACATATTGTTGATGTGTATGTATGATGTTGTTTGCAGGAATTGATTTTTTTTTTTGACAAAGTTGACTTCATAGTAATTTTTAGCCAGGGTTGTGCTGGGTAAATTATGTGTTTTGCAATCTTATTTTATTGATAGGAGACAAATCAAAATGTTTCTTTTTTTGTGAAATGTATTTCTCACTGTTTCATAATATCCTCCTTGGTTCACTATGTCTGGTGAGGAAACAGTGGGTAATGCTATGCCTGATCAATGCTGTGTGGGGAACGATGTGACTTTTGGTTTGGTGAGAGGACATCAGATTGCTTCACTATGTTTTGGGAGTGGTAGGACAGTAGGTGTTGGTGTCCGCACAGTAGACTAGTCAGTGATGCACTCACCATTAGTACCTGCAGTTAGCTCCATGCCAATTGCTCAGAAACACCACACACCCACTCACACCCAGTCTGACTTGATTACTGATTTGGCAAAGCAGATTGGGGAAAATATCGCATCCTGCATTAACTCACTCAGAAAGTACCCTCCATTTGTGGTGACCAATCCCAGCTAAAGGTTATTGTTTAGGCAGACACCAAAGCTCCACCATACTGCAAGGGTAACCACACAGATCTATTCCCCATCGATGAATGGGAGGACATGATGAGATGCTATCTGCACAGAATTAACTGTGGCACATATGAAGAAATGTTTGCCCTGTTAATGTCTAGGCTGACCTGCAAAGCCAGAGACGTGGTCAAGGTGCTGCTGTCTTGAGTTGAGTGGGAATTAACTTATTTCTGCTGTGTTTGAAATACTGAAGTGTAATTTCAGTGACTTGACATATTTCAGCATGCCAATGAAAGTCTTCTCCAACACTGTCACATATGACATACCAGTGTCCCGTTGCTGTTCACTGCCAGTTGCACCCCAGTGCTGCCCCAGCTGTCCCAGTAACTCACGATCCTACCCCTAACCATAATCCCTCTGTTTCTCCTCCCTAGTCTCCTGCTCATGTCACACTACCATCTCCTTCAATTTCCAGCGCTCCAGCAGCTGAGCCAGGTGCTCAGCAAATGGTAGAGATGTTCTGTCCCTGTGCACTGCATTACTAGCCACGAGTCATAAGTGTCCCCCACAGCCCAGACCGACATGTGGAGTTTGTGGCTCATATGACCACACAACCCATGCGCACTGTAGATTGTACAAACTATGCCACAACTGCTTTGATCCTGGACACATGAGCCGTGAATGCCTATGGACCCACCGAATCCCACACAGATCAATGCCTTCTCCCACCAATGCTGCTTTAAACTAGCAAACCCATGCGACGAGAGGGGCAGCATGGGCAGAGTTGATGAAACCCTCACAAGTAGGACCAACCCGCAAACCATATATGTTAACTGCTGCAATAGCCTCCCTGAAGGAAAGAACGTTTTTGTGGGGTCACAAAGAGTTGAAGGAGTGAGTGAGTTGTTTCATGTTCCAGTGTCTGTCAGTGGCCAGCGCTCTCTGAGAGGGATGCTTGAGTCAGGGAGTATGTCATGCACATTGAGTGAAGAAGTGGATAGCAAGCTGAGAGCTGCTGGTGTTGTTTTGACTCCTCAGCATGTTCCAGAAAATGTGGTGCTAGTTGGCTGTGGTGGCCTTGGATATTGAAATTTATAGGTCAGGTCCTGCAATGCAAGACAAGATTGGCACAGTTGGGTTGCGACAGGCTATCACTCTACTGCCACAAAAAGAATATGTAGTTTGGGGAAAGCTGCCACCATCTGCTGTTGTCTCTCCAGGGAGTCATTGTAGAACCTACATCAGCCCGTTCCACAGCGAAAAACATTATGGTGGGGTGCATTATAATACCCATGTGTGGAGATTGTTGGGTTCCCATGAAAGTTCTTAACCCCACACAAAGCCCTGTGACACTGTGCCGCAATGCAAGATTGCTGACGTTTTCCCTTGTGTTGCTGTGGAGAACCTGCTCATTGCTCAAGCTCTCTACAGAAATCTGAGTGACCAGCATACTAGTTCCACCCCCTCATCAGGCACTGTGCCTGCTTCTGTGCAGCTCCTTAAAGACTGTGGGTTGGCTGATATTGACATTGAGGGCTGTGAAGTGGAAGAGAGAATTGACTGAGCTTGTGTTGACTTACCAAGATTTGTGCTATAGACATAAACTGGACTGTGGGGAGGCGAAGGATTTTGACCATCGTATCAACTGATGACCTGATGTCCTTTCAGGCTTCCATATCGCAGAGTGCCTCCAGCTCACTATCATAAGTTGAGAGAGGTGCTGTCAGACATGGAGATGAAAGGCATCATTAGTAAGTCCATCAGTTAATTCGCATCGCCACTGGTGATGGTCTGGAAGAAGTCAGGGGACTTGAGGATGTGCTCTTTCGGCTCAATGCCGAAACTATCAAGGATGCTCACCCACTACCCCATCAGGCTTACTGACTTGCTGCCCTTGGTGGAAATGCCTTCTTCTGCACCATGGACCTCACATCAGGATTTTACAATGTCCCCCTCCATGAGTCTGACAGGCGATACATGGCCTTCACTACACCTCTTGGCCTGTAGGAGTATAACAGACTTCCCCAGGGCCTATGCAACAGTCCAGCGTCCTTTATGCGGATGATGCTCAGCATATTTGGTGACTTGAACTTTCCAGTCTTCTGTGTTATCTTGATGACTTGCTGGTTTTTGCACCTTCAGAGGAGGAGGCCCTAAAACAACTGGAGATCGTTTTCTCCTGCCTGAGAGCCAACAATCTGAAGTTGGCATAAAAAATGTTTTATTTTCTCAGGTGCTCTGTGAGGTTTATGGGTCATGTAGTGGATGCTGATGGTGTATCAGTCAACCAGGATAAAGTAGGGATTATCGTCAGTTTCCAGAAGGAGGACCTCATGAATGCTGACGGTTGTACTGTGTCCCAGAGGAAAGTGAAATCCTTCCTTGGCATGGTGATGTTTTACCAACATTTCATTCCAGGATGCTCTCATGTTTAAAAGCCACTCTTTGCCTTATTAGCTGGTCCGAAAAGGAGGATTAAAGGCTGGCATGGGTGAGGGAAACTCTGAACTTTTTGGGAGCTGACCCCTCAAGACTGGACTCCTTCTTGTGAGAAGGCATTTGAGGAACTCAAAGATGCACTCCTCATCTGTGTGGTGCTGGCTCATCCCGATTTTGAGATTTATCCTTTCTGCTGATGCTTCCATGCATGGCCTAGATGCTGTCTTATCCCAGGTACCAGCTGGTGAGGAGAGAGCAAGACCTATAGCTTTCACTCTTTAGTCTCTCAGCCACAGCCAAGCCAAATATCCAGCACACAGACTTTAATTTTTGGCTCTGAAGTGGGCTGTGTGTGATAAGTTCAGTCACAGGCTTAAGGTTCATCAGTTCAATCTCTTCACTGATAATAATCCTCTCACATACATCCTGACTAAGCCAAAGCGGGATGCCTGTGAGCAATGCTGGGTTTCAAAGCTTGCTCCATATTGCTTTGAGATCAAATATGTTCCTGGTAGGCTGAACATCGTGGCAGACACCCTAAGTAGAGACCCATTTGTGAAACCTTTGGCCCAACGCCTCCTATCAGAGCCCTACTCTGGGTTGTTAGAGCAAGTCTCTGATGTGAAAGATGCCTTCCATTTGACTTGCTGCTATTAATGTCAACGGATGATGTCTCTTCTCTTGTCTTCCCTTGGTGAATGGGAGTCTGCTTCTCACCAGTGTGCAACATCCCTCACTGGTCACCTAACCTCCATCAGTTCACCTGCTTGTGATCCATCTCATGTGATGGCCCATGCTGATCTCCTTTCTCACCACACAGGAGGCCGTGTGATTTCTAAGGTTGCCCACTATATTGAACGTAAGAACAGGCACTCCAGGCATGAGCGCTACTACGAGAACCGACATACACTGAGGCTTCTGAGTCAATGGGATAAGCTCACTTTCCTCAATGGCGTCCTCTACAGAGTTGTGAAAGACCCCCTGACCAAACACAAAAGATTTCAGTTTGTGGTGCCTGACTCCCTAAAACAAATGGGGCTGTCTGGGGTTCATGACAATGCTGGTCATCAAGGTCAACCTCGCACACTCTCCTTAGCTCGTCAGTGTTTCATCAGGTATAATATGGAGAAGGATGTGCGCAATCATTTCACAAAACTCACAGGTGTATCCTCAGCAAAACCCCAGAGCTGGCAGCTAGAGTTCCTTTGGAGAGTATTAAGACCAGTGCTCCATTGGAACTTGTGTGCATAGACTTCTGGTCAGCTGAGGATGAGAACAAGAAGTCTATGAATGTCCTAGTGATCACTGATCACTTCACAAAGTTGGCACATGCATTCCAGTGCAAAGATCAGACAGCTAAGAAAGTTGCTAAAAAGCTCTGGGATGGATTTTTCTGAGTGTATGGCTTTCCTCAGTGTATTCACTCTGACCAGGGAACTAATTTTGAGAGTGAGCTGATTGCAGAGCTTCTGTTGTTGAGTGGCATTGGCAAATCGCACACTTCACCTTACTACCCTATGGGGAATGATACCAGAGATTTTATCACACCCTAAGTAAAATGTTATATTCCCTTCCTCCGAGATCTAAGCAGAAATGGCCCCAGATGATACAGTCCATAACCTTTGTGTACAACTGTACTGCACATTAGACCATTGGCTTTGCACCATTCTACCTGGTGTTCGGGAGGGTCCCCAGGTTGCCAGCTGACCTCATGTTTCGTAACGTCCTTCATGATGACAGCATTTGTGACAACGATACCTATGTCAAACCACTGATGGATGACCTGCACTCTGCCATGCTCCTGGCCCAGGAACACAGCACAGTGGAGCAGAAACACCAGTCTGCCCAATACAACAAAAAGTTGTACAGGCGCTGCAACGGCCGACACCCGTATTGTTGATTCTGTCTCCTGCATCAGTTGGTGTGATGACCACACAGTATCATGGATTCATCAGCTGTCCACCATGGACCTGGACATGAATTCCGTTCAGTGGACCCTGCCAGTGATGAGTGCTCCTGACCTGGGTGGACTGGCTGTTGCCTTCCCAGACTCCCCTGCTGAGTCTCAGCCCCACACTTTTCCCTCTCCTGAACCTGAAGAACTGGATGTAGATCAGAGACTCACCACATGTTTTGGTAGAGTCATTAGACCAGTTCGTTATTTGATTGAATCGATGACTCAACTTGAAACACTCCTTGGTCTTGAACCTGTGCATTCAGCAGTTATGGATGTGTGAATTTGTTTGTTATTGTATTTTGCCAGTTGCCTTTTTTTTTGGAACTGTGTAATTCAGTCACAGGATTAGCCAGTGAGTACTGAAATGGTTTTTAGTACTCTTTTCTGGTACAGTTTCTGTACCAGTTCTGTGACAGTGCAGATGATGTGAAATGGGGGAGACTGACATTCCAAAGCAAGAAAATCCATGAACCATGAATTTGTGTAGAAGTCATAATACTTCAGGGAGGAAGCTCTTGAAATCTTGTTGATCTGTTGGCCCAGAGTTGTCTCTCAATGGGACAGGACAGAGTAAAGACCTCCAGCAGGATTACTGGGCTCCTTCATTATCCTTAGCAATTTTAGTAAAAAATCCCTAAATGTCTTAACAGATTAAATAGATCTGTGTTATACTTTACTGTACAAAATGCAGTGGTTTCTGTACAAACACACAATAAAGTCAATATTCACTACCACTACTGTTATTCTTCAGGACAGTCTCAGCTCTCTTAGACCAGCTGCTTTCTTTAAGTCATCTTCAGGAACACTTCTCCAAAAGCTCTTCTTCTGACATTGGTTACCTTTTGTTTCTCTGTGGAGATGATCCCACTCTGCTTCTGAAACTGCTCAGGTACAGAAACTGTACTGAAAACAAGAAACAAAAATGTCCTTCAGGAAGATCTGGAGAACTGTCCCTCAACAAGACACTAAAATGCAAGAATGTTTGGAAGCAAAATATGAAGAAATGAGCAGCAGAGGTTATACTGTATTTTAAAGGTCTTTTCGATTTACCACAATATTTTGCAATCGTTTGTTCATTATTATGATCATTATTATTATTTGCTAGACTTTCCATGCTGTAGTAAATGTATATAAACACGTGACCCATTTCCAGTGTTTCTCTTTCTCTGTGCCCACTTTCAGTTTCAAAACTAACCTTCATTCTTTCTCTGCTCTCAGTAACCAGTGACTCCTCTTTGTGATTGGTCTTGATCCTCAGTGCTGAATTCTCATTGGCTGCATGCTGTTCTTTCAGCTGAAGGTGTGCAACAGTTGGAACTGTTGTCCTTCAGCGGTGTCTGGGTTTATTGGAATTTATTCCTTCTTGCTCTTCTGTTCCTGAAGATGGCAGTCAGGAGCATAATTGTGAGGTCACTGTTTTTTTTGCTCTTCAGTCTTCAGCCAACTTCAGCAGGTCAGTTCCATGATCTTCAACATTGTGATCAACAAAAAACTCAGCTTTCTATTAAAAAAAAAGACAGGAACAAAAATGTACTTTAAGTTAGAGCTAATGGTTAATAACAGTTGTAAAAAAAAATTAAAAACACAGTTAATTAGAAGCATAATGATGAAGATTATAAAATAAAAATAATAACTTAATAAATTGCGCTCTGCTGCAATGTTAATGCAAGCCTGCTTCAGAGGTCAGAGGGTCAGAAGGGAGATGATCCTGCAACATAAAGCAGCTTCCCTGATTCAAGCTGCATTCAGAAGACACAGGGAGGTAGTAAAGTACCAGGCCATAAGGGCCTGATAATAATAATAATAATGATAATAATAATATAATAATCGTATTTGTTATTATAATGAAGATAAATATAATTATTATTACTTTATTTTATTTGTTGTCATACTATTGAGATTGTGAATAAAGGCAGTGAAGGGCACAAGTTCTTGGCAAGAACACAGTGTGATCTTTATTAACTGGCGAAACCAACATAAGCAAGTTGAGTAATTTTTAATGTCATTTCAACCATATACACAATACATAGTGAAATAAAACAATGTTCCTCTAGGACCATGGAGCACATGGAACACAAGACAAGTCAAGTGCAGACAGGGCTAACAGTGCAGAAAAGATAACAGTTATTACAAAGAACAAATGCAAAGAGGTCATCCGATGAGAGACAGGCAGTATGCGCATGAATGTGGTGGAACAGAGCAGCAGTGTTGTAACTAGTCTGTACAGAGCAGCAGTCTAATGAGCAGAGTGCAAATTAAATAGAAATAAAGTGATTGAAGTAAAGTAAAGACTAAAGTAAAGAATGAAGAAAAGAGCCGATCATTAAAGAGTCATTTACAGTTCAAGAGTCTGATGTTCAGGGGGAAGAAACTATTTCCCAACCTGGTAGTGGAGGCCCGTATGCTACGGAACCCATTCCCAGATGATCTACTCAGCTGCCATTTGTAGGGACTTGCGGTCAGAGACCTAAACAGTTCCTGTACCAGGCAGTGATGCAGCTACTCAAGATGCTCTTAATGGTTCCTCTGTAGAAAATGGTTGTAATGACCCTGCGCAAGTAGGGGGCGCCCTGCTCTGATTGTGCACACCTGGGCATTGGGTGCCAGGTGTGCCTCATCGGGGGCTGGTGTTATAAGCCCCAGTGAATCAGAGCAGGGTGCTGGTCATTCTGTGTGCGCACTGTGAGATTATTTATTATGTTTTACACTTGTTATGTTTAATATGTTTAGTTTTGAGTTCTGTGCACTTTATCCATCATTAAAGTCCAGTACGAAGCTCTTGACTCTGCGCTGGCGTCCAGTCTACAACACCACACTGTGACAATGGTGAGGAAGGTGTGCTTTCTGGGTAGGCTTTCTTTTGATGGAGCTCATGTTGAGGGTTAATTTAAGGTTGTCGGTTATGTGAACACCAAGAAACTTGATGCTCTGGACCCTTCTCCATCTCTTCACAACCATCACTTTAGTCTTCTTGACATTCAGAGACAGGTTGTTGGTTCTGCACCAGTCCGTCAGCTTGTATCTCCTCCATGTATGCCATCTCATCGTCACCGCTGATCAGACCCACCTTGGTTGTGTCATCGGCAAATGAGGGGTACCTGTGCTCAGCGTAATGGTGTTGGAGGTGATGCTTCCGGTCCTGACTGACTGAAGTCTCCCAGTAAGGAAATCCAGGATCCAGGTAAAGAGGGAGGTGTTCAGGCCCAGCAGCCTCAGCTTCTCACCCAGATGCTGAGGAATGATGTTACTGAATGCTGAACTGAAGTTGATGAACAGCATTCTGACAGTCCTTTCTGCCTAGATGGGAAAGGGCCAGATGGAGGGTGGTGGGGATTGCATCATCTGCAGTTGGAATGATACACAAACTGCAGGGGGTCCAGAGAGAGTGGGAATTCATTTTTTATGTACCTCATCATCTCGAAGTACTTCATTATGACAGGTGAGTGTGATGGGATGATAATCATTGAGGCAGGAGACAGATGACTTCTTTGGCACAAGGATGATGGTGGTGGTCCTACAGCACCTTGGAACAACTGTGGTGAAAAAAGAAAGTGAAAGTGACAACCCTCGTCATTGCGAGGTCACAGCACAGCACACAGTGAACCACAACTAAATTGGACCTCTGCATTTAACCCATGCACTCAAACACCGTGCTATTGAAAGCTGCCCGGGGAGCAGTGACAGGGATGGTACCATACTCAAGGACACCTCAGGGCAACCTATTGGTGAGGCAATTGAACCTACAATCTTCCCATGTGAGGGCAACTCCCTAACCACTAGGCCACCGATACCCTGGCACACAGAGAGATATTAAGTATTTAGGTGGGAACCTCTGACAGCTGTTCTGCACATGCAGGTGCTCCAGCACATAGGTTCAATAGCGAGGACACCCGTGTTGGGTTGGTGTTGTCCTAGCCTCCTGGATGATGTCCCTTTTGATGTCCACTGAACCAGGGCAGCTACCACAGTCAGGGCTTGCCTCTGACCTTGTCTCACTAGTAACATACCGGCACGAGAGGGCATCCGCCTTACCATTCTTTGAGCCTGGATGGTAGGTGATATGAAAATCAAAGTGGGTAAAGAATAACTCACACCTCACCTGTTGGGGGTTAAGCTGTTTTGCCTGCAAGATGTATTAGAGGTTTCAGTGACTGGTGAGGACCATATATGGATGCCATGCACCCTCTAATCAATGATGCCACTCCTTCAGAGCCGCTTGGACTCCCAATAGTTCACAGTTGCCAATGTCATAGTTGCTCTCTGCTGGTGTCAACATTCCTTTGCCTTATGAGAGGTTGTTTTCTACTTCTGCCCCTTTAGGTCCCTTATCTTTATATCTAGAATCCTGTCTTGCTTTCTTAAAGCATCTAAGCTGATTCAGTACACTCTGAGTTCTTCTTCAGTACACTCTGATTCCCTCACTCAACAGTCACATATATCATGGGAAGGGGTACAACACATGTTTTGCATTTGTCACATACAAGCACATTCTATTTCTTCAGATACAAGCGCAGTAATTTTCTACCATAATTTCCATCCCCTTCAGTACCTGAGGAAGGAGATCTTGGAGCGATGAAACTTACACTTACATTTAAATTTGCTGCATTTAGCAGACGCTCTTATCCAGAGCGACTTCCATGTCCTAATTACAGGGAAAGGGACAGTCTCCCTGGAGCACTTCAGGGTTAAGGGTCTTGCTCAGGAACCCAGTGGTGGTAGTGCCAGAGGTGGGATTCGAACCTGGGACCTCTTGAACCATAGGTCCATAAGCAACCACTAGACCACCACCACCTTGTGACACTTGAGACTCATACAACCCCTGGTAGTCAATGCATGGTTGGAGTCCATTTCAGAAAAAGAACCCAGTGAAGGCTGATGATGTGGACTGTATGATGAATTCCTTTCTAAGCACTTCAGCTGTATTTGCCTCCCTTGCTCTCTTCTCTGGATCTGAGAGGGGAAAGATGCAAAAGTGGAGTGGAGCCATGCCGGGAAGGAGATTGATCCCACAATTCCATGGCTTATGTGGGGGAAGCTGAGAAGCCTTCTTCTGAACACCTCACTCAAGGAAGCATACTTAGCCAGGATGGAGGGAGGCAGGTGTCCTAGGGGACTCTCCACCAAGATGGAGTGTATGGAAATAGTTGGGGCTTGGCAGCAGGTGGTACAACTGGGAGACCAGGACCTGACTTCACCCATTATCCAGTCCAGAATCGGATTGTGCGGCCTCAACCAGGGATCCATCCAGAGAAAGACTGGTGTCTCGGCAGGCCAGCTTCCTCTGAAGGTCCTCAAGCAATCCCACATGAAACATGGTGAAAAGTGCCCTTTCGTCCCACACACTCTCTGCCGCAATGATCCAGAAGTCAATGGCATACTCTGCTGCGGAGTGTGTCCCTTGTCTTTAGTCGCAACAGGCAATCCCCACCTGACTGTCCATGGGCGGGGTGGTCAAACGTAGCCATAAACTAGGAGTTAAGAGGACAGCAACAATCTCCTCTCTCCCAGACTGCCATTCCCACTGCTTTCTCAGAGTCCGATGACCGTCAAGAACTTGCTGTCTCCCAGGTGAGGATGCTGCTCAAAGTATATCATGAACGGGACAATGAAATTCTGACAGGTTGTGGGATTGCTGAATACTGCTTAAACAGTACGACATGACTCCTCAGAGCTGCAGGCAGTGGAATAATGGTGCTGGTAGATGTGATGGCAAGAGGGACAATGGAGCCATGGTGTTAAATGCTTCATGTGCCGTAAGAGTCACTTTCGTTGAGAACCTTTTCATGACCATTTAGCCAAGGAAATCCTCATGTACGCTTTCCGTTCTCTCAGAGAGAACACTGCCGGCTGCGCCTCGTAGGTAGGTCAGTTCTGTCATGTCTGGATTGGCCCACTCGTCCGCAAATCTGCCGCAAATAGACAAACAACCAGGTGTGAGGAATTACAGTTATTAGCCCCCCAGGAATTATGGAATATTTTTCTAAACTTCTTCCCAATGTTAGCTTTTGGTACATTTTGTAATATAAAATACATTTTTAGGCTTGCTTTATATCAAATATAGTAAAAAATGGGGTGGTCAAAATACTAGCCCCATGTGAATGTTTGCTTAAAAAACACACCTACAGTAATTAACCAATCAGCTTTGAAACCACACCTGTGCAGTCAACTGGCTTCCTAACAACATTCAATCAGCATAAAAAGACTCCAAGGAACAGGGCACTTGAAAAAATGAGAGGGGCTACTGTTACCATGCCAAAGACAAAGGAAATCAGTCTGGAGCTCAGAACGAAGATAGTAGAGGCTCATGATAAGGGGGAAGGCTACACTGCCATTTCCAAGCGATTCACAGTGTCTAGAACTGCTGTATGTTGCATCATTGCCAAGTACAAGGAGACAAATTCTGTAAGAAACAAACCTGGCCATGGCCGTAAGCGCAAGATTTCAAGAACTCTGGAGAGGAAAATAGTCAGAGATGTCAACAAGGAGCCCCGGACATCTGCCAAGATGATTGTTGCTGATCTGACCTCTTCTGGAGTTGATGTTTCAAGGAACACAGTTGTGAGGGCTCTTCATGGTGGTGGGCTTCAGGGCCATCATCCCAGAAGAACCCCTTTACTCAAAAAGCGGCACATCACAGCCCAACTGAGGTTTGCCCATGAACCTTTGAAAGGTAAAGATGAGTTTTGGAAGTCTATGCTTTGGTCTGATGAGACTAAAGTACAAGTACAAGTAGGATTTTATTGTCATTTCAGCTATATACACAGTACATAGTGAAACGAAATAACGTTCCTCCAGGACCCTGGTGCTACACACAAGACACGACAACAGAAAACACAACAAAATACACAAGACACAACAGACAGCACAACACACAGTACATTCATCCATAAGAGGACCGCAGTGTTATAGAACAAAGCAGCCCAGGTTGTTCGGCAGTGTAACAGTGTGGCGGAGCAGCGTTATTGTTAAAGTGCAGAGTGCAACAAGAAATAAATTGATAATGATGGAATAAGGAGATATTAGAGGTTTAAAAGTCTGATGGCCAGGGGGAAGAAACTATTTCCCATCCTGGAAGTAGAGGCCCGTATGCTGCGGAACCTTTTCCCGGATGGCAGGAGGGAGAAGAGAGTGTGGGATGGGTGGGAGGGATCATCCACAATGCTGGTTGCTTTGCTGATGCAGCGAGTGGTGAAAATGTCCTGTACAGAGGGCAGAGAGATCCCGATGATCTTCTCAGCTCTTCTCACTACCTGTTGTAGGGACTTGCGGTCTAAGATATTGCAGTTCCCGTACCAGGCAGTAATGCAGCTGCTCAGGATGCTCTCGATGTCTTCCTCTGTAGAAGATGGTCAGAATGGAAGGTGGGAGATGGGCTTTCCTCAGTATTCGGAGGAAGTAGAGACGCTGCTGGGCTTTCTTCGTGATGGAACTGATGTTGAGGGTCCACGTGAGGTTGTCGGTTATGTGAACACCAAGAAACTTGGTGCTTTGGACCATCTCCACAGGTGAACTGTTGATATTCTGTGGAGCATTGTCCCGACGTGGTCTCCTGAAGTCAACAACCATCTCCTTAGTCTTGTCGATGTTCAGAGACAGGTTGTTGGTTCTGCACCAGTCCGTTAGCTGTTCTATCTCCTCTCTGTAAGCTGCCTCGTCTCCACCGCTGATCAGACCCACCACAGTTTTATCATCAGCGAATTTGATGATGTGGTCTGAGCTGTGCTTGGCTGCACTCTCTGTGGGTCATCAATGTGAACAGCAGTGGGCTGAGCACACAGCCCTGAGGGGCCCCTGTGGTGTCGGAGGTGCTGCTACTGATCCTGACTGACTGGGGTCTCCCAGTCAGGAAGTCCAGGATCCAATAATAGAGGAGGTGTTCAGGCCCAGCAGACTCGGCTTCTCACTCAGATGCTGAGGGATGATGGTGTTGAATGCTGAACTGTAGTCAATGAACAGCATTCTGACATAACTGTCCTTTCTGTCCAGATGAGACAGGGCCAGATGGAGGGTGGGGGAGATTGCATTGTCTGTTGAGTGGTTGGGACGATACGCAAACTGCAGGGGTTCCAGTGAGGAAGGGATCTGAGACTTGATGTGCTTCATGACCAGCCTCTCAAAGCACTTCATGATGATAGGTGTGAGTGTGACAGGACGATAGTCATTGAGGCAGGAGACAGATGATTTCTTTGACACTGGAATGATGCTGGTGGTCTTGAAGCACCTTGGAACAACAGTGGTGCTCAGAGAGATGTTGAAGATGTCAGTGAGAACATCTGCCAGCTGTTCTGCACATCCTCTGAGCACATGATCTTGAATATTGACTGGACCAGCAGCTTTCCGTGGGTTGACTCTCAGAAGAGATCTTCTCACCTCGGCGGTGGTCAGACAGAGAACCTGGTCGTTTGAAGGAGGGGTGGTCTTCCTCATTATTGTGTTGGTCACAGCATCAAACTATGCGTAGAAGCGGTTCAGTGCATCTGGGAGGGAGGAGTCACCGTCACAGGCAGGTGGAGATGTCCTGTAGTTGGTTAGGGCCTGAATGCCCTCCCACATGCGTCGTGTGTCACTGATGTTTCTGAAGTTGCCATGGATTCTCTGTGCATAAGCTCGCTTGGTGAGACAGGTTTGCACTCGCTGTTCTTAGGGCGGCCTTGTCCTCTGACTTGAAGGCCTTGTCCCGGGTCCTCAGGAGTCTGCGCACCTCCGCAGTCATCCATGGCTTCTGGTTTGGTCGTGTGATGATGAACTTGGAGACAGTAACATCCTCAATGCACTTGCTGATGTAGCCAGTCACTGAAGCTGTGTACTCCTCCAGGTTGATGGAGTCACCGTAGGTTGCAGCCTCCTTAAACATGTCCCAGTCAGTGTGTTCAAAGCCGTCCTGAAGAGCAGAGATGGCTCCTGTGGGCCAGGTCTTCACCTGCTTCACACACTTGACGATGGATCTGTACACTGGGATCAGCAAAACAGAGATGTGGTCTGAGTGTCCAAGGTGGGGGCGGGGCTCCACTCTGTACGCACCGGCCATGTTTGTGCAAAAACCATTGTCCAGCATGTTTTCCCTCCTCATTGCAAAATCCACATGTTAATTAAATTTAGGGAGAACTGACTTGAGATTTGCATGGTTGAAATCTCCGGCGATGATAAACAGTCCGTCTGGATGGGAGTTTTGGAGCTCGCTGATAACTCCATAAAGTTCAGCCAGTACGCTGTTAACATTAGAGCTGTTAGCGCTAGTGCTGGGTGGAAAGTAGACCACTGTAACAAAAACTGTAGAGAACTCCCTGGGCAGATAAAAAGTCTGCCCCTGTCTGGCCCCAGTCTGCACCTGACTGTCAGCACCTCCAGCAGTGTCGAACAATGAGTCAAGACCAGCACAGCGTTCGTACACCATTGTGTGTTTGCATAAACACACAGCCCCCTTCCACGACTCTTGCTGGATAGAGCAGTGTTTCTGTCCGAGCAAAATGCGGAACGTCCAGTGAGCTGGATGGCAGTGTCCGGGACGCTGTTGTTGAGTCATGTCAGTGTAAAAACAAAAACACAGCAGTTTCTGTACTCACGCTGGGTTGTCATAAAATGGAACTGTTTGGGCACATGGATGTTGCTTATGTTTGGCGAAGAAAGGGAGAGGCCTTCAACCCTAGGAACACGGTTCCCACAGTTAAACATGGTGGGAGCATCATGCTATGGGGCTGTTCCTCAAGGATACCAAAACCAAGATCCTGGAGTGGCCTGCACAGAGCCTAGACCTCAGTCCTATTGAGAATCTGTGGCGGGTGCTCAAAGTGAATGTCCATGCTCGGAAACCATGCAATTTAGACCAGCTAGAACAATTTGCAATGAAAGAATGGGCCGAAATCCCTTAGGAGACCTGTGCCAAGCTAGTAAAGAACTACTCTAAGAGATTGTTGTCAGTTGTGGGTCAGAAAGGGTACACTTTTGACGATTAATTTTTGCCCTTTCTTGTTTCAGCTTGGTGTATCAATAAATATCCTAATTAAACTTAGTGCACATTGTTTTTTATAGTGTATTTCTTTCCAAAATAACAAACACTTGTTGTTAATGGTCATTTTCATGGCGAAATCAAGAGTGTTGTCTAATTTCATAAGGATGGCTAATAATTTTGGCCTCAACTGTATGTCTGTTTTTATTATAGTTTTAATAAAACTGAATTCTGATTTAAAGTCTGGTTTTGCAGAAATAATTTCTCCTCTATTTCAGTCTCACACTCTCTGCAGTATTTCTGCACTGCTGTCACTCCAGGAATAAACTTCCCACAATACACTGCAGTGGGTCTGCTGGATGGAGAGCAGATTGTTTACTATGACAGTAACATCAGGATGATGATCCCAAAGACAGAGTGGATGAAGAAAATTGATGATGATGATCCACAGTACTGGAATAGAAACACAGAGATCGCACAGACTAATGAGGAAATTTACAAAATCCGTGTGGAAACTTTAAAGCAGCGCTTCAACCAAACTGGAGGTGAGTCTGAACAGATCTAACACTCAACACCAGAACAACACTCAACACCAGAACATCACTCAACACTAGCACAACACCCAACACCAGAACAATACTTAACAAGATCTAAAACTCAACACCAGCATAACACTCAACACCAGAACGACACTCAGCACCAGATCTATGACTCCACACTAGCAGAACACTCAACACTAGAACAACACTCAACACATTATCTAACACTCCGCACTAGCAGAACACTCAACTCCAGCACACTGCTCAACAACAGAACAACACTCAATGCCAGCACAACACTCAACCCCAACACAACACTCAATTCCAGATCTAACACTTCACACCAAATCTAATGCTCAACACCAGAATAACACTCAACAGCAGGACAATACTCAATACCTGAACAACACTCAACACCAGAACAACACTCAACACCAGATCTAAAATTCAGCACCAGCATTACTCTCTCAGCACTTTCTCCTTCTTCAGTCCAAAACTGTCCTCATATTGCTCAGGCTACCCTGCCAGATAGCATCACCTGCAGGACATTGTGAGACTCTGTGATGATGAGGAAAGAGTGGAGCTCTTATATTAAGTGTTTATAATGTGGATAGACATCAGAAACTTTCTGATCATCAGTTCATGTTTCAGGAGAAATAGTTATTCTCTGTTCTACATTTTTCTTTTGTCTTCCCATCTAAAATCATATGCACAGATATTAATATTTAAATTAATACATCTATATTAGTGTAGTATATTATAGTGGAACCCAGAAGTCTAGGAGTGTATAAAGAAGAAGTGGAACACTCAGAGAAACAAAAAAAGAAATACAAGGAGATGAACCACGGGGCGAAGAAAGCAGTGGCGAAGGCTAAAGATAAGGTGTTTGTTGAATTGTATGTGAGGTTGGACAGTAAAGAGGACCTTTACTGATTAGCTAGACAGAGAGACAAAGCTGGGAAAGATGTGCAGCAGGTCAGGACAATAAAGGATGGACATGCGAATGTTTGTGTTTATGTTTACTCACAGGTGAACAGAGCGTGCTGAGCAGATGGAAGGAGCACTTTGAAGGGCATAAGTTTGTGTATAGGTTAAATGCAGAAATGTAATTTCATTGTGGTTCACTGTGTCTTGTGCTGTGTTTCACAATGACAGCTTGGAATGGGTGGAGAAGAGTGGCTGGAGTGATTTGTGACAGATTTGTGACAGTTTTGTGACAGATGGGTACCAGCAAGATTAAAAAGGAGGGTTTCCAAGACAGTAGTGAGACCAGATATGTTGTACGGGTTGGAGATGGTGGCACTGACAAAAAGACAGGAGGCGGAGCTGGAGGTGTCAGAGTTAAAGATGCTGAGACGTGATCTCAGCTGATCCTGGACAGGATTAGAAATGAGTACAATAGAGAGACAGCTCAGGTTAGGAGTTTTGGTGATGTTGAAGTGGGGCAGTGGTGGCCTAGTTAGGGTGTTGGGGTGTTGTTAGGGTGTTAGGGTGTTGGCCTCATGATCGGAGGATCGGGGGTTCGAACCCCTTCCCAATATGTTGCCCTGAGGTACCCTTGAGCAAGGTGCTGTCCCCGTCCCGCTCCTCCCTGTGATGGGCTGGCGACCTGTCCAGTGTGCGTCCCCCGTCCTCGCCCTGTGTGCGCTGGGTTGGACACCAGCACTCCCCTGCGACCCCATTTGGGACAAGCGGCAGATAATGGATGGATGGTGATGTTGAAGTGAAAGAAGCAAGGTTGTGTTTGGACATGTCCAGAGGAGAGACAAGGATTATACTGGAACACTTGTTCTCTTTAGACTCACTCTTCAC
Organism: Hepsetus odoe; assembly: GCA_017165825.1. NCBI lineage: Eukaryota > Metazoa > Chordata > Actinopteri > Characiformes > Hepsetidae > Hepsetus > Hepsetus odoe. The sequence continues at coordinate 3,004,539 of CM029390.1, read as the reverse complement.
TCCATCCCCTCAGAATAAAGAAGAGAATAATGAATGAATGAATGAAGGTTCTGTGATTTATGTGATCTGTTAATAAAGAACACAGTCAATATTTATTATATCATGTTATGTTTTCCTTCATCATTCTGTTTTACTGTCACTGATAAACAAAACAGTGATGCTGCAGGACTTGCTCTGAAGAGCTGCAGAGAAAATCAGATTCAGTGGACGAGTCTGAACAATCAGACAGAATTCAGTAACAAATCTGAACGAATCAAATCTTTGTAGAATGAAAGGTCAGGTGAGGTCAGGATGGTCTGATCTTGAGCTGGCGAGTGTTAAACTGACTGGAATGTGCTGGAGGTCAGACGAACGGTGACCCTTCAGTCCTTTCAGTTCATGAAAGTCGTTCCTGCTGTGAAACCCACTCAAGCAGCAGAACCGAACCCAGCTGATCAAATCCAGCTCATCCTTTCTCATTTGGGCAGAAACACTCATTCAGTGAGATGCAGGTAAGACTTCAGTTTAGCTCTAAAACTCCTCCCATGCTGGTGTACGGGACACATTTCTACCCCCATTATAATGAAGATATCTGACAGATTCAGTGCAGATCATTGTAAAGTGAAGGGACTTTTATTTTACAAACAGGAAGCTCAAAGGAAACGTTTTTAAAATGAAAAGCGAATCACTTTACTCCAAATAACCACATTTACAACTAAAGCACATCAGAATGAATCTGACCTGGATGAAGAGTCCAGTCTCTCATCACTGCTGTCTGTTCGGATCATCTCTGAAGATCATGAACAAACACTGAACTTTAACTGGAGAGAATCTAAAAGAAAGTCTGTAGTGCAGTTTCAGCCCCAAACCCCTTCAGTTTTAACCTGATTCTCTAAATCCAGACTGGGAAGAAGCAGTTAAACCAACAATAAGTAGGACAAGAACAAAGAGGGAGAGGAAAGATGGAGGAGCAGAGCCAGTGATGACTCAGAATAACCATCTGAGGGAAAACCTTCGCCAAAACATAGGCAGAGGCATTAATCCATGCATTAATCCAGGTGTTAAACAGTGGGAAAGTTATTTCAGTAAAAAAACACACAGATTAACCCCAAACCAGACACTAGTGTCTGACCCTGTCAGGTCAGTTTAAAATTCTGTAGTTAACCTTAAACTCAGTCTCAGTCTTTAGTACAACAGTTCCTGGACCTCAGACTATAAAACACCTCCAGTTTAACACTGTTCCCAAACCTCCCACATCACAGCAAACACCAGATTATAATCTCACTGACTGTCTGAACATCAGCGCAGAAGATCAGATGAGTTCAGAGAGAAACTGGGACTGAAATAGTGAAAAGACTGCAAAAAGGACTGAAGACTGAACAAAGGGGTGTGAAGAGTTTTGTTAAAGGTGGATTTGAGCTGAAGATGTCAGTGATTGTAAAAAGTGGAAGAAGAGGACCAGTTGTGCCCCCTGGTGAGAGTTTAGTGTTATTAGAGTTTCAGTGATGAGACTTGGCTGTAGTTGATGATCTCAGTGTCTTGAAGTGAACCTGCTTCATGTTCACTCTGGGATTTATTTCCACCTCCAGGCTGCTCTTGGAGAAACACTCTTGGAGAAATGCTTCTCCACCTTCTTCTGAAAGTGTGCTCGGTGCTGCAATCATTCTGTTTCTGCACAGCTTCCATAAATGCACCGCTGTGAAAATGTCTCTGAGAGAGCACTGTCCTCCTCCTGGTGGATGTTGGGTTCCTGTCTGTCCTTTCTGAGTCTATCAGTTGTTGGTGTCTCTCACTGTCATTTCCACTTTCAGAACATCCTGAAGTTTATTCTCACTTCTTCTGTTTGTGGAAAGAGGGATGGAGCAGAATTTCAGTGTCATTTGTCAGTTTGTCCTGTGTGTCCTCTGTGGAGGACAGGCCTTGGTTCTGGTCATTATTACAGTTTGAAAGTCAGATAAACTGCAGATCTTCTGTTTAAAGTCATGGTCTTCATGAAGCTGCAGTGATTCTGTTTTCAGGAGAAAATCCTCCAGCCTTTCAGTACAAAAATAAAACTCCAAACTTGTATCTCAAGATCTCTGTAATTCACTCCAGACATACAGTATAAACCACCATGTGGTTTATGTGGTTTATCACCCCCCCCCCCCCCTCTCTCTGTGTGTGTGTGTGTGTATTTGTGCAGGAGTTCACACAGTGCAGGTGATGTATGGCTGTGAGTTGGATAATAATGGAACTAAGAGAGGATTTGAACAGCACAGGTATGATGGAGAAGATTTCATGAGTCTGGATCTGGACACTGAAACCTGGACTGCACCTAAACCTCAAGCTCTCATTACCAAACATAAGTTGGACAAAATGGGAGATGGCAGTCTCTCAAAAATCTACCTGCTGAACATCTGTATTAAATGGTTAAAGAAATATGTGGGTTATGGCAAAGAAACTCTGGAGAGGAAAGGTAAAGTGTGTTCTGATCTCTTACTACAGTTACAGCTACTACTACACACTAACGCACACACACACACATGCACACAAACACACATACATACAAATACACACACACACACACACACACACACACACACACACACACACACACACACACACACACACACACACACACACCCTGTATCCCTTCATCAGAGTATGAAGAAGAAAAACCCATCCACTACTACATACACTACTGCTTAAACTGGTTACCTGTTAATTTTATAGCATCAAATTTCAAAGTTTCTCTGAGCTTTGTAAACATTTGTAAAAGAAAAAAAAACAGAAGAGAGTAAAAAACATTTTTTTTTTACAGTCAATACATTTTGGCTGCTTCTGAGTTGTTAACCGTTGTACTTTATCTTACAGCAGTGTGATACATTCTTCTCTTTCTGTAATGTGTAATAACACTGTCGCCTCTTAAACATCCTGAATAATGAACATGACATAGCTGTCCTCCGTTTTGCATTCTTTCCCCATTTTCTCTCCAGTCCCTCCTGAGGCGTATCTCTTCCAGAAGGACTCTTCTTCTCCAGTGGTGTGTCACGCTACAGGTTTCTTCCCCAGAACAGTGACGATCTCCTGGAAGAAAAACAGAGAGGATCTGCATGAGGACGTGGAGCTCAGAGAGACACTACCCAACCAGGATGGGACCTTCCAGAAGAGAGGTGTCCTGAGTGTCTCACCTGAAGATCTGGAGAAGAATGAGTTCACCTGTGTGATTCAGCACAGCAGTCTGGAGGAGAACATGGTACTACAAGTGTCTGAGCGCAGAGTCCTGTCAGGTAAGAGGTTTGAATGTAAATCAAACACTGCATGTATGGTGATGATCTATAGTGATGTATCTCTGGTGCTACAGGTGGAGGATCAGTTGGTCTTATCATTGGTATAGTCATGGCTGTTCTGCTCCTTCTCATCTGTGTTGGAGTTTTCTTTTGGAAGAAGACGTCCGGTAAGAGAGAAAAGACTTTAACATCATCTCAGTGACAAAAACTGACATTGTGTATCTGTGGGAACTTAGCAATCATGTTATAGGGAAAATGTTACAGGAACTAGAATGGAATAATGTACTTTTTTAAACTCCATTTACAGTAGTCTACTTTTCAAGTTTTCCAATTTTCTCCTGGAACACTGGGCGTTCTCATTAAAACCAATGAATAACTTGAATACACTTCCTTTGCTAACAGTTTTATGGTCTCAGCAGACACTCACATTTACATTTCCAGCTTGTCTCAGACACTCTTGTGCAGATTGAACATCACCTAATGACCGGGAGAGTCTCTCTGGATCTTGGTGTAAGGGTCTTGATCGGGGACTCAAATGGGGCTGAGGGAGTAAAATAGCCAGACTGAAACCCACAGCTTCTTGGTGCAAAGCCAAGTAGTCTTCCTTTACAAAACCACAACCTCATATGTTCAGCTTTAGACAGGAGACCAGTGGGCTGACAGTATGGAGTTAATGAAGCTCTGTAAACACTTCCCCAAAACTTCTTATAACATGTTTATTATCACTCTTTCAGGCTTCAAACCAGTGAACCAAACTTGTAAGTCTGATTTTATTGCAATTATTTATATTAAAAACAATAGATTTTGGGTTTGTGTTGATCTTCGTGTGTTTCACTATAAAGCTCTTACATATTTTACAGCTTCACCTGACGAGTCCTAAAGTCCTGAAGATCTGATTCAGACTAATTTGATGGAGCGAGTCTTCTTTACGTCTCCAGGAGGCTGTTTCAGGGCTGCATGTTAATAAAACTGTGACTCACACTGTGTCCTTATCTTTGATTTTAATCAGGTGGGGAGAAGAAGATGGGGAGATATGAAGAGATCATTTACAATTGAATCTCTTACATTTGGGGACATTTGAAGGGAACAGAGCTGTGACTTCACAAGCTTTTAATTTTGAAACCTTTTCTTAATTAAAACAGGGCAGAGAGGGTAAATTATTTAAATGTTTTTTAGTTTTATATTTTTGATAGTTGACATTTTTCTGTTTGCTGCTGTCCTGTTGAACTGTACTGTGCTTTGAACTGTTCTTCTGGGGATGATGTTTCAGGATCATAGTGAGAATTTATATTCTTACTATGATCTCCACAGCTTATAACTCATCCATGTAGTGGATCTTGGGTCAGTTCCCAGTCCCTGATCAAGCCAAACATTCACCCAAAAAAGAACCTCCAAAGGAAATTCCCCAGTGACTATGCAGTCCAGGATTAGGCTTGAGCAAGTTCCAGAAACCAGCATACAATGTAAATGTTTTCTGGCTGTGTCTAGATGATGATTGCAGGTGTATTTTTGTTTCATGTTAATTTTAATTGTGTTAAGTTTAAACTGAGTTGTGAGCATCGTTTTGGTCTGTTTGGGCTTTATGGGATGTGTAGAAGCTGAGAAACTCCTGATTTCCTCATTACTACACTGCTTCAGATAAACCTGGGGCAGAAACAGATCCTGTATGGTGGGGACAGAAATCAGATACCATACAGCTCCATGTTTCAGGATTATGTATGTATTATGAAATTATGTATGAGGCTGTCACGTGTGAGGTGTGATTTGGGCACGGTAGAGGGTGCTCTTTTCTGACTGAGCACACCTGAGCCCAGAAGGCACAGGTGTGCTTCATTGGGGCTGACTATTTATGCCCTGATGAGTCAGAACAGAGCACGGCTCATTCGCTAGGCGAAGCCTACATGGAGTGGTGGTTTTTTAACATTTGGTAACTTGGTTTAGACTGCAGTTCCTTGGTTCTTGGTTTTTTATGAGAGCTGCAGTCTAAACCAAGTTACCAAGAGTTAGAAAACCACCACTCCATTTAGGCTTAGCCTAGTGAATGAGCCGCGCTCTGTTCTGACTCATCGGGGCATAAATAGTCAGTCCCAATGAAGCACACCTGTGCCTTCATGAGCTTGTTCATGATCCTTGGATCTTGTTTTTGTAACTATGGATAATAAAGCTATGTTCCAAACTCCTGGCTCTGCATTGGCATCCTTCTCGCACCCCGCCACCGTTACAGAGGCTCAGACCTCTACCTTCACTTTGGTACTTTGAACATCAGCTGCTTTTTATATCTGCTCTCTGTGGAAATGATCCCACACTTCTTCTGAACCTGCTCAAGTACAGAGACTGTACTGAAAATCTTGTGGACAGGACTTTATGTGGTGATTAAATTAAGGTTAATGTGTTTTTCTATATATCTAGGGTGGTGGTGGTCTAGTGGCAGGCTACAGTAATTAGGTATGGACCTATAGACCAAGAAGTTGCAGGTCCAAATCCCTCTAGTACTACCACCACAGGATTCCTGAGCATCACCCTTAACCCTGTGTTGCTCTAGGCATGACTGTCCCTGTAATTTGGAACTGGAAGTCACTCTGGATAAGAGTGTCTTCTAAATTATATACATATAACCCAAACTTTAAACCTACATTTAAAAATAATCAACTTATTTCAAAACATCATTTTAATCCTGGTATCACTTAAAGGTCATGGTACCCACAGCGGCCGCACAGGCTTCTCCCCCCGTGCAGTTTGCTCAGCCACAAGCCCCACCGGTAAGCCACATCGCCCTTCCTGAGCACTACGTGGGTGATCTATTGGCGTGTGATACGTTCTTGGTTCGTTTGATATGTATTTCGGACAATACCCACAGCTAACTGATCTGGATAAGATCAGAATGGTTATTGGAAGGCTCACCGGGCGCCCTGCGGAATGGGGAACTGCTGTTTGGACAAGAGGAAAAGAAACAGTGAGTACAGACGATCACTTTTCGTTCCAATTTCGGACAGTATTTGATCACTCCGCTCGTGGGACAGTCCAAGGAAGATCGCCTGCTGTGGTTAAATCTGGCTGGATCAGCACAGACGCTCAGGACCAGCACAGAGGCAGCGCCCCCCGCTGTAGCACCTCAGAGTCCGTGCAGAGACCAAAGTTCTCCGGAGCCGATGGAACTCGGCAGGACCCGCCTCTCTGAGGAAGAGAGGGAGCGTAGGGTCGAAAAGAAACTTTGTCTGTACTGTGGGAATCCTGGACACTGGAGAAGGGACTGCTCCCTGGCTACCAGGAGAAATACAGTACACACATTCAAGCCTAGTTTGTCCAACCAATTCGCAGTGAAATTTTCTGTACGTTTTAACAATGTTTGTCTTTGTGTTCCAGCACTAATAGATTCTGGGTCGACTGGCAACTTCATCTCGTCATCTCTGGCTACCAAACTGCACATCCCCCTGTATCCCCTGTCACACTCAGTATCCATAAAACAGTCAATGGTCTCACCTGTTCTGGATTGGAGGACAGGGGAGGTAAAATCCTGGTCCCCGGAATGCTCTCTGCACTGTGTCACTTCACTCCCGTGCCTCTCAACTTCAGTAGAGAGTCCCCTGGTGCATTTGCCTTTGTCTATTGCTGAATACAGGTTGATGAGTGAAGTGTTCAGTGCAAAGAGAGCTACACCACTCCCTCCACACCGGCCATGGGATTGCGCAATTGAACTCCTGCCTGGTGTTGCGCCTCCTCGCTCTCAAATCTTTCCTCTCTCTGAGCCTGAGACGAGAGCGATGGAGGAGAATGTTACCGAGGCACTTCGACAGTTCATCGTGCCATCCACATCGCTGGCCTCCGCTGGGTTTTTCTTTGTGCAGAAGAAGGACGGCGGACTCCGGCCCTGCATAGATTATAGGGGACTGAATGCCGTCACCATAAAATACTGTTATCCTCTCCCTCTTGTACCGTCGGCCCTTGAGCAGCTTTGAGGGGCCACCATCTTTACGAAGCTGGATCTCTGCTGTGCATAAAACCTGGTGTGGATTCTGCAGGGAGACGAATGGAAGACGGCATTTAGCACTACAACAGGCCATTATATGTACCAGGTAATGCCATATGGCCTCAAAAATGCCCCCTCCATCTTCCAGTCGTTCATCAACGACATCCTGACAGACATGTTGGGTCAATTTATAGTCACCTATATAGATGACATCTTGATCTACTCTAAGGTTTATGACACGCATGTCTCCCAGGTACGTCTGGTCCTCTCCCGCCTCCTCAAACATGGGTTGTATGTCAAGGCGGAGAAATGTCAGTTACACTTCTCCAAGGTTTCCTTCTTGGGGTACTGAATCCAAGGTCTAAGAGGGATAGAGATAGAACAACAGAAGGTGATGCCAGAACCTCAAACAATAAAACAACTACAAAGCTTTATTGGATTTGTGAATATTTATAGACAATTCATACACAACTGTTTTGAGCCATCAGAGCGGGTGTCCAGGCTGGAAACAACACTGGCTCCGGCCATCATGGCCACTCTGGTGCAGTGGGACATCTAACGTGAAATCCTGCGTGAGGCCGGAAGGACTTCGGCTCCACTGGGATGCCCTGCTGATAGAACCTTTGTGCTGGAGCGCCTACGCGGAACATTGATCAGGTGGGTCCACACCTCTCCTGCCTCGGGGCATCCGGGTATTAACCACACAGGAGAACAGCAGAAGAAAAAGGTACTGGTTGCCCACCTTAACGTGGGACGTTTGCACTTACGTCCGCCCTTGCTCTACCTGTGCTAAGACTAGGACACCCCAAGAGCTGTCAGCTGGTAAGTTATTGCCTCTGCCGGTGCCCATCCGACCATGGACTCATGTGGCCATTGATGTGGCCACTGATATGCCGCAATCCTGTGGGTACACGTACATATTGGTGGTGGTGGATCGGTTTTCGAAGGGATGTAGGCTCATCCCGTTTGCTGGTCTCCCCTCAGCTCTGCCGGTCACGAGGCTCTGTTCCAGTATGTGTTCTGGTTTTACGGTTTCCTGGAGGACATCCTGTCTGTCAGACCTGTCAGACCTCTCAGGTCTGGTGCGCTTTCTTTTGTCGGCTTGGAACCACTGTCTCTTTGTCTTCCGGGTATCATCCTCAGACCAACGGCCAGGCTGAACGAACCATACAGGATTTGAACAGGTTCCTCCGGGCGTACTGTCACCACTGGCAACACGACTGAGTTCCTCTACTGGGCAGAGTATGCACAAAACTCCTTGCATCACTCCTCCACAGGGATGACCCCGTTTGAGTGTGTGCTGGGCTTTCAACGTCCCCTCTGTCCATGGGATCGCACACCCAGGGCTGAGTGAGTGTGGGAGAAGGCCCACGCACACACTGAGCGGGCAGTGCGCCATTTCCACCAACAAGCTGACAAGCACCGACACGAGGCTCCTGACTTCTACCCGGGAGACAGGGTGTGGTTTTCCACCCGAGATCTCAACCTGCAGATGCCAAGCAGGAAACGCAGTCCACGATTTATTGGTCCCTTCCTAGTAGAGGCCAGAATCAGCCCGGTAACGTACCAAATCTGACTGCCTAGTCACATGCACATAACCCATGCCTTTCATGTCTCACTCCTTAGACCCTTTGTTCCTGGACCCCTGGCCACCCAGGTGGGGGAGACTGAAATTCCCCCCGTCATCATAACGGCGCAAGGTCAGGCTCACAAGGTCAGTGTGCTCCTGGATTCCCAGTGACGTAGAGGGGAACTGCAATATCTGCTAGACTGGCAAGGTTACGGGCCAGAGGAGCAGAGCTGGGTCAGGTCCAGGGACATCCTTGACCCCCAACTGCGGCTCGACCTCCACCGTAATCATCCTTGCCGGCCCACTCCTAAGCCTAGAGGCCGACCCCCTCGACACGGTAGACCTTCACTGCACCCTCCAGGCAAGGAGAATCCTGAAGCACGCCTGACGGGGTGTCCGGAGGCCACCACTGATGAGGGGGGCGATTTCACGCCCACCGCCGTGTCCAGGCCAGGGGCGAGGGCCCGATCCCCGAAATACTGAACCAGAGATTCGCACTCACGCACTCGTCACCTTTGATCACCTACACCTGGGTAGCCGAGTATTTCAAGCCTGCCATCCCGACCCAGCCTCATCCGTTATGCATTTGCACCTTGATTCCAGTTGAGACGATGACAATTATGTCATAGAGCTGAACTAGTTCTGTTCTGTCTGAATAAACGAGTGTTTTAAAGAGAACAGTAGAGCTGAACTAGTTCTGTTCTGTCTGAATAAACAAGTGTTTGTATAAAAGGGATGAATCTTCACTGAAGCTCATGTGTTATTATGAAGCTACAGAACAGCAGATCATTACAGAGTAAAACCATCACTTTAATCACTCTCACTTGCGGTCATGTGTTCATGGGGTGTAAAAATAAAAGATTTAAAAATGAAAAAGGCCTGCGGAACATTTTATTTACCACAGTAAATGAGTAATGCTAATGTTGCTAACAGTGAATGGAACCTAATGGTTAACCATTAGCATCAGTGATATGTTGTCATGGTAACTGGATAATCTTTATTTGTTAACAGCATCCTATAAAAGGGATGAAGCCCTCTTTATATTTGGGATGAAGCCCCCTTAAATCTAAAACCCTGTTCTTTAAAATATCAGCACAGCTGCATTATGAAGTGAGCTGCTCAACAGGAAGTAAATAAGTGTCCAAAGCTACAGACGAGGGAGAGAAGAATGACTTTTGTACTTCAAAAGTGTGTCATTAATCTTTTCTGTCTTGAGATCAGTGTAAAGCTCTGCTTCTTCCACAAAATACTGACCCTCAACTGTTTTCACTCTCTCACTCGTTCAGTTCTACTGAAACATCTCACCTTCAGATGAATGATCACTTTAAAGAGAGAGAGAAAGAGAGAGAGTGAGAGTGTGTGTGTGTGTGCGTGCTTTTATTAAACTCACACCCACTGATCAGAGCTGATGACCAACAAATCTCTCAACATTGTATCATCAACACTGACGGGAGCTTAACATTATTAATGTTCTAGAACCTCATTATTCCATAAAAATTAAAGCTTTTATTTATTCAGGTTTAAATGATTGATTAAGATCATGCAATAAAATAACTGATGATACCTTTCACCAGTAAACGTGTTGTGGTGCTGAAGATCATGTACTGGTTCTCCAGAGAGCTGCAGTAATAGAGTCCAGAATCAGACTCTTTAACTCCAGTTACTGTGAGAGACGATTTCATAGAGTTCACCTCCATCACCACTCCAACACTATCAGTAATAAAGTAACAGGGATTGATTCAGTGCTGACACCTCAACGGTTATTTTAATTTTTTTCTTAAAAAAGTGCCACAGTTCTCCGCATATCAGTGTTTTCCAAAGATAAAACCTTCACCAGTCCAACTGTACTGTATGTTCCATCACAAAACATGACTTTAATACAGGGTTCTCCTGTATGAGTCCTGAATCTGAACTTCAAGAGATTCAACTATTTCTGAATAATATTGCTACTATAACTTCTAACATGTATCATTAAAGGATTGAATTACATTTAACTCTTAGTTATTACATGTATTTATAATATGATCATGTTTGGTATGAAGATGGATTTATTTATAACTGGTCTGATGCTGTCACGGATGAGGTGTATTTTGGGCACGATAGAGGGTGCTCTGTTCTGACTGAGCACACCTGAGCTCATGAAGGCACAGGTGTGCCTCATTGGGGCTGACTATTTAAGCCCCGATGAGACAGAACAGAGTCCAGCTCATTCGTTAGGCTTAGCCTACGTGGAATGGTAAATTTCATCTTTCAGAGTTTTAAAAGAAGCATGTTTGTGTCTCACAAAACAACAAGAGGGAGTTAACAGTAGCAGCTGGGGTAGATATACAGTGGACTTATATCCTGAAGAGAACCTTTAGGTTGTTGTGTCAGAATATAAATAACTGTTTTATAGTTAATAATGTTGGTGAAGATACAGGATGACTATAATCAGAGCTAGTGTTTAACTTTAGCACGCTGGTTCTTTGTTCTGTGTTTAAAATCTACATGTGTGAAGTCAGAAGCTGAAGCTACATGTGGTGTAAATGTGTTTCTGTATCTGCACATTGTGGTTTGAATGTTTTCCAACCACAGAACTGACCCTCAGCTATTGTTTCACCTGCTGAGCTTCTCAAAACCACACGGTTCAGTTTCCGTCCTCAGATACAGAGCCTGACCTGGTTTACTGTGGAGACACTCAGAGTCTTCATCTCAGACACACTATCATCACACCATTTCTTCACACCTTCAGCTTCAGAGTCTTCATCTAACCAGCTTCTGATCATCAGCTCATCCTGAACTGAAACCACACGTTCACACCACACTGCTCCCTTTACTCTCTGCACCTAAACACTGATCTAATGCTGAGAGATCAGAGTGATAATTAATAAAATGAACACTGTTAAAATGATAAACTTTATTTTTGTGCAGTGATTAGAGCTGTAGCTCTTGGCCAAAAAGGTCCAGTTCTAGGTGTTGTCCATCCAACGAACTGGGACACAAAGTGCATTCTTTCATTCCTGCAAATGACTTTCTTTACTGCTAAAATAAGATACAAAAGACAAAAAATATGCTACAATAGATACCTTTACTTTGACATTAATCAGACGCTCTCATCCAGAGTGTCTTAAAGTTTCTAACTACAGGGACAGTCACCCTGGAGCAACTTGGGATTAAGGGTCTTGCTCAGGAACCCAATGATGGTAGTGCTAAAGGTGGGATTTGAACCTGCGGCCTCATAGTACCAGTGTAGAGTCATGGAGTGACTTCCGTGATGTAACTTAATCAAAAATGGATTAAAACTAATTTCACCATCATTTCCTGATTCCGAACCTAATTCAGAACCAGTACTTTGCTAGACCAGGTTAGAAGGTTTACCTTATTGACCAGAATTTAAAATTGTTTTTCTTATTTTAAATCTTGCTGTTATTAACAAATCACAAATTTGAAATGTTTTTTTTTTCCAGGATTTGGGCTGTAATGGGTCTCTGTGGTCCAGTAAGATGATCCAGAAAGCTGAAGTGATGGATCCATATGTTCTGAGTTTTATAGACCCATAAAAATGTAATGTGGTGGGACTTCTTTACGGTATTTAGTGCTACCTTCATGCTCCAAGTCATCAAAATATGTAAGAATTATTACCTTTCATGATAAAATCTTTTAAAGTAAACTAATATTCCTGAACTTTTTTATGTTGCTTGACACTTTACATGTCAATGAGACTAAAATGCAAAGTGACACATGATGTAGAAAAGTTCAGGAGTAGCAGCGAGTCTTCAGACGTTTCTCTTTTCTCATTATAACAAGAACATCTCATTTAAATCTGATAAACACCCTGTGATTACAGCAGTGTTGGTCTCAAGTTTAATTTATTTGTTCATCTTTAATACATTAAACGTTTCCTCAATGGAGATAAAAGCTTGTGTAGATACCAGCGTGTGCAGAATGACTGAACAGTACGAGTGTAGAGTTCACACTTTCATCAGTGTGTGTTAGAATCAGAATTTCAGAATCACTCATTCAATAGCAGTAAAGAAATCACTCGGTTAGTTTAACATTCTATTCTTAAACTTTCTGTCCGTGATAAAGAACCTCGTTCTGTGATCGTCTGGTGTCCATGTTGATGCTCTGATCATGTTTTATAATCATGCCAGTCCCTTCAGTCCCCAAAGATCAGGCCTGTGTGGGGACTTTAACTTTAGACACCAAACAAAAACTGACATTTTCTTCAGAATTAAAGATTCAATTCTGAGGTTCTTGTTTCTGCTCTCAAACTAAAAAACATTCGGTTACTAATTTTTCTATTCTTTAATGATCATTCATGATCTCCTTGAAGAAAACACTAAAGCAACAAGTGATTAACCACAAGTGTGCGTTGTGTGTATGTGTGTGTGTGTGTGTGTGTGTGTGTGTGTGTGTGTGTACATCCTGGTTCAAATATTTTCCAACCACAGAACTGAGGCTCAGCTATTTTCACCTCCTCACTGCATCAAAACCACACGACTGCAGCTTGAAGACTTTTTCAGTTTCTATTTAATGACACATTTATCAGTCCAACAGTGTTTCAGCCAAACACACACTAAAGTCAGAATAACTGTTAACCATCTGCATTATGAAGAAGATTAAAGAGTGTAAAACACCATCACACCATCCTGTCCACAAATACATTGTGCTTTAGTACTTTATTCTTTTTTCACAACTGTGTTCCAGAGTTTTAACTTTAGCAGTTTATAGTTCATGACACCGTGTGGTTTCACCATTACAATCTGTTTCTGACACCTTTGTCCCCAGTCTGTTTAATAACACAGAATCACAAAGACATGGTTTAATGGTTTTATCTGAGGTTAGTGTGGCCTAGAGTTAAGAGGTTTTGTTGGGTTATTTTGTGGTGAGTTGAGGCTCTGTTCTCTGGAGGATTTTGTTTCTACATTTGGATATTATAACTTTTTAATATTATGAATACTTTACTTTGTAATTTGATTTTTAATATTAAGATATTATAATAATTTCACTTACATTGACATTGACACGTAAGTGAAATTATTCAAAGAAAATACATAACAGATTAAAACATTTATGGATCTCATTGTAGTTGACAGGAACCTCACAGCTTTATAAACAGCTTTTCTGGACCAAGACACTTCAGTATCTCTCGTTCTGCTCTTCTACTGAATGTCTTTAGATCTCAGCACATCGTGTTACTAATTAACATCTTTTATTCTGATTTACTCTGAACATTGATGTGATGTTGAGATCTCACACAAAACTCTAGCCTGGACATGTGAACTGTCCCCAGTAATGATTTAAATGTTGATTTGTAAGTAAAATGATCTTTTGATCATTTGTGTTTTTATTGAAGTTATTTTTGTATTTTGTGTTTCATTAAATTACATTTCTTTTATGATATATCTGACAGAATTGTTTTATTTATTATTGTTTTCTGTCCATCATTATTCTGTGTGGTGTTTAAGCTCCTCCTCCTAATAAACAAAGTCTGAGAGGACAGGACGTCCTCTGTAGTTCTGATCCACTCTCTACCTGGAACACCAGTCAGTAATGGCTCTGCTGCTCATCGGTGAGTATAAACTTATGACTTCCTGTAAATCACAGTGTAAACGGTAGAAAAAGCTTTTTAGATTTTAAACTGTTTCTAGAAGATCAACAGGAGAGTCCTCAGGTTAAACCCTTTGAATAAACTTCATTCAGGACGAATGTCCACTAAAACCCTGTGAGACGGTCCTTTATGAAGACAGGACAGTGTTGAAGTGTGTGTTGTTCTAAAAACTCGCTGCAGTGTGTTTTTATCAGCAGGAACAGCAGCACTGGGACAATAACGGCTTTAATCTTGTGATTAATTACACTGAATTTACACTGATTTACTTTTTTAGTTTCTGTTTTGTTCCACCGTCACATTTTAATGATTTGTCTCGATTTAACTCTGAACAGTCCTTTTCTACGGTTAGTTATAAAAGCAGATGAAAGAGCTGATAGAAGATCAGTGATCATCCTTTAACCCTCAACACAGGAACTACTGAGATCCAGTTTTAGCTCACGGTTTAAATCACAACTATTCAAAAGTGTTGGAGCCCATATAAACCTTTAGGTTTCTGTGTGTGTGTGTGTGTGTGTGTGTGTGTGTGTGTGTGTGTGTGTGTGTGTGTGTGTGTGTGTGTGTGTTGCAGGTGTGCTGTTAGTGAGTGTGTGTTCTCAGGCTGTTCTAACTGTGGAGGTAGAAGTTGGAGATGAAGTGAAAGGTACTTTTATTATTTAATTACATCAGTCATTACTAATATATTATTTGAAATATAAATAAGTGATATTAAATTACATAAATCTATCGTTTTGATTTTTATTTCTCTAGGGAGTAATGGAACTCTTTACAAGGACCAAGATGAATGTAAAGGTTTGTTATTTATAGATTTACTGGAAGCCTGGACACCAAGTCCTGTAAAATATTTTTCTCATCATTTTATATTTTTATAGTTCAGAGTGTATTTTATGGTGACACTTTGTTAATTTAGACACACACACACACACACACACACACACACACACACACACACACACACACACACACACACACACACACATACACACACTGTGGGATCTAAATATCTATGAGCATTAATAAAAATCCATCTGTTTCAGTTGACTCTGCGACACAGAGTGAAGGTGTGTGCTGAAGTGTCCTGTTGGTGGAGGGGTGTGTGTTCAGTGGAAGAGTGTGTGTTCAGTGGAGGAGTGTGTGTTGGCGGTGGGACAGGTTGTGGGTTATGACATTAAGTCGGCGTCGCTCATGAACAGCGCTGTGGTGATTTTTCTGGATAGCGTAGAGAAGGTTGGTCAGGTGGTGGAGAGTGGAATCATTCTCCACGACACCTTCATGCAGATTCTCCCCCTCACCCAGCCCTCCAAGAGGGTGATCCTGTCTAACGTCCCCCCATTTATAAAGGACGAGGCCCTGGAGAGGGAACTGTTCTACCACGGGAAACTAGTTTCCAAAATCAAAATGACCCACTTTGGCCTGCAAATCTCCAGCCTTGAAACATGTTGTTTCCTTCAGGCGTATGGTTCACATGATTCTGAGGAATAACAATGAGGAACTGAACCTGGCGCTGAAGTTCAAGGTAGATGGTTTTGATTATGTGTGTTTACCACCTCTGCACCGATGAAATGTTTTGGGTATGGAAGGGCATCTGGTGAGAGTTTGTCCTGAACGTGGTGTGGATCGTGGTGACGGGAGGGTAAATACTGAGACAAACAGTGACACAGTTGGTAAAGAAGGGGGTTCTCCTGTGCCTGAGCAGGAGAATGGTGAAAGGAGCCCTATTGAACCCAGGCTTAGAGATGTGTTGGCAGGTGGCTGAGGCTGAGGACGAAGGTACGTTGGCTGTGTCTGTGGCTGAAAAGATCCTGGCTGAGGTTAAAGGTGATATGTGTATGGAAACCGATGATGTTCCCTTTTTAAGACCCCCAAAAGAACTGAAAAGTGCAGAGGCAGACACAGTTCTAGTCAAAGAAGGGCTAAAAAGGGTAATGCCGTGACAGAGGGAGATGATGAGCAGTCAACGAGCGAGGAATCAGATCTGAATGACAGTGAGGCATCTGATTCCTCGCTTTCCTTGAGTAGCTCACAGGCTGCCTTAGAGCACAAGTACAATTTGGGGGAAATTCGTAAGTTCCTACAAATCACAAAGAACAAAAGGGATGTCCGGGTCCAGCAGTATTTACCCAATGAATCTGGTTTTGTAGTCTCTGTTCAGCACCTAATGAGGAAGACAGGTGGGGACTCTTTTACTGACCCAGAGAAGCACAGGCTAAAGAAGATGCTGACAAAACTCAGGTGGAAGGGGCTGCAGGGCAGGGTGTGGTTAGCCTGATCAGATCTTGTTGGCCTCGTGTGCAATGACTGTTTATTTTATTTTTTTATTTTTCCAATAGGTGGGTTCACCATTGGAACTTTAAACATGAAAGGGAGGAGAGATGTGCGGAAACACACTGCTCTCTTTGAATTAATGGATTTGAGAATAACTGATGCGCTGCTTGTGCAGGAGACACACAGTGACCAGGTGTAAGGCTTTGACTGTTTAGTTTTGTTCACGGTAGAGGGTGCTCTGTTCTGACGGAGCATACCTGAGCTCATAAGGCACAGGTGTGCTACATTGAGGCTGACTACTTAAGCCTCAATGAGTCAGAACAGAGCACGGCTCATTTGTTCAGCTAAGGTTGAAGTTAGCAGTGGTTCTATTAGGTTCTGTTCCAGTTTTGTGTCTGGATTTTGGGTATGGAGAATAAAAGTATGTCTGGGATATCTGGCTCTGCATTGACGTCCTTCCCGCACCCCGCCACCGTGACACCAGGGCAACCAAATGAACTAGAAGACGGACTGGAGCAGGACCTCCGTCCTCAGTCACCACTAAAGTGTCAGTGCTGGTGTTGCAGTTTTATTTTCCAGGAGGTTTGAGCCAGTGTTTAATTTTAGAGACCGTAAGACTGATTTCACTTCTGTTCAGCAGTGGTGGGACAATGGCAAAGTTTTAATCAAGCAAATGTGCCAGCGGTACACTCTCAACATGACCAGGGACATCACTTGGTCTATGAGAGCTCTAGAGAAGGAGATTGTGGAAATCCAAGCTGTACTAGATTCCACTGGAAATCAAGAATATATTGACATTCTTAAAAGGAAAACAACATTGTTGGAAGACCTGTTAGGGGTTAAAGTGCAGGGAGCTCTGGTGAGGTCTCATTTTCAGAGTGCTACTGAAATGGATGCACCCTCCAAGTTCTTCTTTGGCTTGGAGAAAACCAATGGGCAGAATAAACACATTTCTTCTCTGTTGAGGGTGAAATCCGGAGAAGAGCTGTTCATTTTTACCAGCAGCTGTTCGACACAGAACTTTCAGCTGATGAGGACTGCCTGAGTGCCTTCCTTAATGGATTGCCCAAGGTGCATGCTGACCATTTTGCTGGCCTTGATGGTGAGCTGATGAAGGCAGAACTCCACTCTGCTCTACAGGGGCTGGAGAACGGTAGGCCGCTGGGTATAGATGGTCTCCCGTTGGAGTTTTTTAAGGCTTTCTGGTCTGTCCTGGGGGACGACCTGCTGGAAGCACTGAGTGACAGTTTGTCTGGCAGAACTTTGCCGTTGAGTTGCAGGAGAGCAGTGATCACTCTGTTGCCTAAAAAGGGAGATCTGAGGCACATCAACAACTGGAGATCCTTTCCAGAACACTTGCTCTGAGATTGAAAACTGTT
Source organism: Hepsetus odoe (assembly GCA_017165825.1). Taxonomy (NCBI): domain Eukaryota; kingdom Metazoa; phylum Chordata; class Actinopteri; order Characiformes; family Hepsetidae; genus Hepsetus; species Hepsetus odoe. The sequence goes on along the minus strand of CM029390.1, from coordinate 2,986,520 downwards.
ATGGAATTTGCGGTGCATTCAGATCATTTACATTTACGGCATTTAGCAGGTACACTCTTAGCAGGTACACTCGTATCCAGAGCGACTTCCAGTTCCTAATTACAGGGTCAGTCCCCCCTGGAACAACTCAGGGTTAAGGGTCTTGCTCAGGGACCCAGTGGTGGTAGTACTGGAGGTGGGATTTGAACCTGGGACCTCTTGAGCCATTGGTCCGTAGGCAGATCAGACGTACTTGTGTTGCTAGCAGGTCCATCCACAGCAATACTGCTCTGATTCGTGATGTTCTGGACTTCTCCAGAGTATTGAGGATCAAGACTGGTCTGATTTCTCTGGATCAGGAAAAGATATTTGACAGGGTTGAAAATCAGTATCTGTGGAGGGTACTGAGCGAGATGGGGTTCAGCCCATGTCTCATCACCATGATCAGGGTGCTGTATGAATACGTGGAGAGTGTGCTGAAGGTCAATGGTGTTTTAAGTACTCCCTTTAAAATCAGGAGAGGAATAAGGCAGGGCTGTTCTCTCTCTGGGATGCTGCACGCCTTGTCCATTGGGTCTTTTTTAAATCAGATTCGGTCTCGTCTCTCGGGTCTGGCACTGATTCAAAGTTATTTTAAACTCTCTGCGTATGCTGATTATGTTGTTGTTTTTATAAATGGCTTTTATAAATGGAGTGATTTATAAATTAAGTGATTTTAGTAAACTACAGCAGCTTTTAATGTGGTTTCCTCAGTGAGAGTAAACTGGGCCAAAAGTGAGGCACTCCTTGTTGGGGACTGGGGAAGAGGGGTGGACTGAAGTACCTCGGTGTGCATCTTGGCGATGCTACTTCAGCCCAGAGAAACTGGTATGGTCTGGTGGAAGTTTAAGCTCAGCTGGGCAGGTGGAGGTGGCTCTCTTGATTCTCTTCCCGGCTTAGCAGCAAAACTGCGAGCTGGAAAGATGGTCAAGTTCTGGGAAATTGTGTCTAAGGCTGGATGGGGAATAAAGAACAGGTATGTGGAGAACTTTACAACTGCATTAAGGGAACACACTAAAGGCAGAGGAGAAAGAACTTTTATCAGATTTTTGGACTGGCAACAGCATGCCCAACGAGGAGGACCAGTTTCCGCCCTGTAGACTGTCTGTGGATTTTAGTGACTGTGAGCTGTCAGGCAGTCTACTGGACGTCCCAGGATGTACAGACGTGAACATGCAGGCTGTGAGCGGTAAAGTTTATATCACTGTGCAGTGAAGGCTCTTCACAAACTGAAACTATGTAAGTGAGTGGACACTGTCTGGAGGGACAAACTAAAAATTGGTGAGGACTGTAAGCCAGTGTGGAGAGTCCTTTATAAACCACCACTACCCAAAAGAGTGGAGACCTCCAGTGGAGCTGCTGCATGGAGCCATAGCGTCCACTCCTGTTTCAGTTTTAAATGAGGATGTTACTGATGCCTGTGTGTTCTGTCAGACCGAGAGACAGTTTTCACTGTTTTAATGAATGTTTCAGGATGAAGACACTGTTTTTAACTCTGGCCGACGTTTTTACTGTCTTTGGAGAATGTTTTAATGAACTTGTTTTTATTTTTGGTTTTAAATACAGTAGTGAGCGGAAGGCCAGTTACTGAATTTTATGATCGGATGGCCAAATATGCAATCTATATCAGCCGCCAGTCTGCGCTGGAACAGGGTTTGGTTGATGAGGTGCTGCCGGTGTTTAAGGGTTTGGTCAGGTCCAGGATTCTGGTGGATTTTTATTTTTATAAGGTGATGAGTGTTTTGGACAGCTTTGAACTGAAGTGGTGCTACAATGAAGCCCTGTGTTCACTGTGTGATGGGACTGTGGTTTTTCTGGAGAACATAAATGACCCCCCTTTATTTATGTCTTATTGTATATATGTATATTTATGGGTTTTTTTTTCCTTTCCCGCCCCTATCCTAATGAGTGCTTGTTGCATTAAGTTTTAATGATTCACGGTTGGACCTTGGATAATGTGCAATAAAGTGTGTGTTTAAAATTAAAAAATTCTCTCTCTCTCTCTCTGCCTGTCTGTCCCTCTCTCTCTAGCTCCCTGTGTTTCTCATAAGTTCTACATTCTGACTCTGGTGTTTGGAGTTATGAGTGCTGTTCTCTGTGTTCCACTCGGTGTTTTTCTATTCCGAGAATGTAAAAATTTCAGAGAAAAGGTGAGGATTACTTTTCATTATTATACTATTCTTTACTCTTTTTTTCAAGGTTTTTCAATTATGTATATAAATTAATAAATGATTCTATGTCTCACAGAGGAAAATCAATAAATAAACATTAAAACCTAATATATCTGTTTCTGTAGAGGTGGGAAAGAGAGCAAAGGAGGTAAAGCTGAATAAGTTTATTTTCTCACATTTATTTTTTGTTTGAAACATTCAACAGAGGAAAACAAGAACATTAATTCATCTATTTCAGTGTTTTACATCATCTGTTCAGTTTGTCCTCGGTGTGTATGTAAAGTTTGTGTGTGTGTGTAAGGTGAGTGTGTGTGTGTAAGGTGTGTCTTCTGTGTTTCTGCAGGAAAGCGGATGCATATTGAACTACGCTGCTCTGCACTTCAGCCAGAAAAAACAGAAAACACAGATCAGACAGACGAGTAGAAGAGATGGCTCCACATGTTGTGTGCTCTGCAGTGAAGCACACACTCTTCAAACGTACAAGCTGACCCCTCCACCAAAAAAAACAAACAAACAAAAAAAAAACCACAGCTCATTTACAGCTGCAAGAGAGAGTTTACAATGTTTGGAGTTTTTGTTGTTAAAAGCTGTAATACCAGAATATCAGAATCAACTATTAACTATAGAATTGTACTAAGGTCTTATAACTGCATAGTTTTTCATAAATCTGTCTGTGCTGAAAGGTAAATCCAAGAAAGTCAAATGATTTAATAAATATATTTGATTGTATTTAGTTTTATCTACTTGTATTTATTATAATGCCATGTGCAATCTGTACAGGTGTGTGTGTGTGTGAGAGAGAGAGAATATGTGTGTGTGTGTGTGTGTGTGTGTGTGTGTGTACACAGAGTACTACATTAAAAATATGCTATGAAGTGTTAATAAAAAGAAAATAAAAACAATAATTGTTTAAAAAAATGATTAAAATAATTTGCAGGAATAGATACAGTCATATGAAATTTTAGGAAGCCCTCTTAATTCTTTGGATTTTTGTTTATCATTGGCTGAGCTTTCAGTGTAGCAGCTTCCTTTAAATATATGACATGCCTTATGGAAACAGAAGTATTTCAGCAGTGACATTAAGATTATTGGATTCACAGAAAATATGCTTCACAACAAAATTAGACAAATATAACAGCGTCTAGATGCCTCCTATAGTCTTTGATGAGTGTCTGGATTTTGGATGGAGGTATTTTTGACCATTCTTCCATACAAAATCTCTCCAGTTCAGTTCAATTAAATGGCTGTCGCGCACGGACAGCCTGCTTCGAATCATCCCATAGATTTTCAATGATATTCGAGTCAGGGGACTGTGACGGCCATTCCAGGACATGGTACTTCTCTCTCTGCATGAACGTCTTTGTAGATTTCGAACTGTGTTTTGGGTCATCGTCTGGAATATCTGACCCCTGTGTAACTTCAACTTTGTGACTGATGCTTGAATATAATTTAATAATAACTTTAATAAGGGCCCTGGTCCCTGAACTAGCCACACAGCCCCACTGCATGATGGGACATCCACCAAATTTGACAGTAGGTAGCAGGTGTTCTTCCTCCGCCATGCAAAGCGCTTTTTGTTCTGACCAAATGACAAAACTTTGCCTCATCAGTCCAAAGTGATTTGTTCCAAAATGAATCTGGCTTGTCTAAATGAGCATTTGCAAACAAGTGACTCTGTTTGTGGCGCGAGTGCAGAAAGGGCTTCTTCATGAGGAGAGTCAAAGGGAAGCACAACTTACAATTGACCACCTTAAATACCTTTTCTCATGATTGGACACACCTGTCTATGAAGTTCAAGTCGTAACGAGCTGATCCAACCAATTGGGTGTTCTAAGTAATCAGTATTGAGCAGTTACATGCGTTCAAATCAGCAAATCAGTAGCCAAGTTTTTGCACAGGCAGTTTTTCATATTTGATTTCATTTCATAAAATATTACTAAATACTGCTTCACAAAAAAAGCTATGTTCGAAAAACACCCCAGTACTAAGATGTTCCTAGGAAATTAAACATATAACACTGTTATCTTTTTGTTGAAAGTTAATTATTATGCAGGCTGAGAGGGGCTCCCAAAATTTTTCACATGACTGTATATAGGATTACAGTAACCCAGGATGGAAAGAAATACACAAGCCAGTGTATTTCTTTGTTCCGGTCCCAGTTACGGATAAATGTGGAGCGTTACTTCAGGAAGGGCATACGAAAATTGTGTGTGTGTGTGTGTGTGTGTGTGTATGTTTGTGTTTAGGGGAGGTCAAATAAGTGGTTATCTATATAAATCTATTTGGATGTAACAACTGTGACACATTCTAACCTGAACAATGATCAGCCACTAGTTAGGCCCAATCAGACTGACCAATCAGGGCCCTCAGCAAGCAGAAGAAGATACAAATCATGCAGAGCTCCCATCAGAGAGCAAAGACTTTCTGAGAGCAGCAGCAGTGATTGTGTCCCACAGTGTCAGATTAGTGAAGTTAAATGTTCCTTTATATAATTTGATTATATTCTTTTAGACACTCACAGGATTACAGACTGACTGAAGGAGACCTCTGTGTCCTGTTTCAGCACAAAGGGACACAGAGGAGAAACAAGGACAAAAAAAGCTTCAAGCTTAATATTGTTTCTGTTTTTTACTGCTCTGTGATGGAGCACAACTTTACGTGTGTGTGTGTCATCAACAATTCAGTTGGTCACTGTGTCACACTAAGGTTGGTCTGTGGTGTTGGTCTGGTACGATACTTGCCTTTAGGTAAGTCTTTAGATAAGACTGTCCCTGTAATCAGGAAATAGAAGAGAACCTGCTAAAGTGAAAGTGACTATTTGTCTTTGTAAACACAGCATACAGTGAACAGCAACAAAACACACCCTCTGTATTTAACCCACGCATATCATCTAACATGAGGCAGCCATACCCAGCACCCAGAGAGCAGTGATGGGGACAGTATCTTCAATGGAACCTCATGGGAAAGTACTGATCTGGGATTTGAAGCCATGATCTTCTCCTGGTCTGGTCCCTAATCACTAGACCACCAAACCAACCTTGAGTATTTCACAGCGAATGTAAAGACAAGTTTCCAGTCTCCTGTGAAGTTACTGTTACATGCCAGGGCGAGATATATATCTGAAGTCACTTTGTGGATCGAAGTGCATTGTGGGAGATGTAGTTTATGGAAAATGCGCGCTTTAAGCACAGACTTTATTTCAGACAAACATAGTTTTATTGTGGGCATGTGTTTTCTGTGCTGTTATTACTCTTCCTGTGTGGATTATAAATCCTCCTGTTTTGATTGGTCGGGCTGAATTCTAAATCCTCCTGTTTTGATTGGTTGGGCTGAATTCTAAACCCTCCTGTTTTGATTGGACGGGCTGAATTCTAAATCCTCCTGTTTTGATTGGATGGGCTGAATTCTAAATCCTCCTGTTTTGATTGGATGGGCTGAATTCTAAATCCTCCTGTTTTGATTGGACGGGCTGAATTCTAAAGTTTATAGAGTAAAGTTCTAGAGTTTATTAATCCTCGAGTTTAAAGTAGGGTTAGGGTTAATATCAGCGCGTGAACACAGAGGTACTTCCGGTTCTGATCGACCTGTAGAGCTGCTTCTTCCTGGAGACGCTGCATCAGATCTAACACTCAACACCAGAACAACACTCAACACCAGAACAAAATTAAACATGAGATCTAACACTCAACACCAGATCTAACACTCAACACCATATTTAAGACTCAACACCAGATCTAACACTCAACACCAGCACAACACTCAACACCATATTTAAGACTCAACACCAGAACAACACTCAACACACTGATCTAACACTCAACACCAGAACAACAGATATTTTACATTTTTAAGCAGGATTCCTTCTTACTGTCTGCATTGATAACAGAGCTTTACCCTCTTTACACACTACTGATGTGTGTGTGTGTGTGTGTGTGTATGTGGTGGTGGTGGTGTGTGTGTGTGTGTGTGTGTGTGCTTGTGTATGTGGTGGTGTGTGCGTGTGTGTGTGTGTGTGTATGTATGTGTATGTGATGGTGGTGGTGGTGTGTGTGTGTGGGAGGGCAGGTTTCCTTTGGAGGGTCAGGTAGGACAGACTCCCTCCACCTCTAGAAAGCTGCTTTGATGTTTACTCGTTTATATAATTTGCATGTTTAAACCCCACAACCTCCCTTTTCTTATCTTTTATTGTTTTCTTTTCGTTCATTTTAAGCAGGATAGCAGAACAGTATCAGTAGAGCAGAGTTCAGTGTAGCCCAGCAGAAGCTTATTATTATTATTATTATTATTATTATTATCAATGCCCAGTTCATTTAAAAAGCTGCTCAGAAAAGGATACTGGACAGCGAACACGATCCTCTCTGTAAATGAAGGTTCTCTGGGAGGGCTTTTGGGAAAAGGTCTATGAATAAGCTATAAATAATAGAAACAGACTCGACTGATCCTCTCAGCTGAGATCTGGAGAACTGACTTCATCTTACTGATAAATGACGCACCAATGAGGCGAACACTGATTGGGTGGAAACTGAAAGTGGGCGGAGAGAGAAACCAGGTCGCTCACTCGTGCCAGATCTTGGAGTGAGAGGAGCTGCAGAAAGAGCTCGGCTAACAAATGAAATAAAAAGGTCCACTCCAAGGTCACAAAATCTCCTTTAAAAGTGCTGGAAATTGACTCCAGCACAGCAGTGTGTGTGTTACTGATGGTCCAACTTCATCTCTCTTCAGCAGGTGAATGATCTCAGTTAAAACGTGATTTTACTGAGTTCATCCACAAACACTCTGATCAGAGGTTCAGTGTCCTGTGTGACAGTTTCCTGTGTGTCTAGTGTTCTAGTGGTTAGGGAGTCCGCCACAGAATCAGTAGAGCAGAGCAGAGTAGAGTAATCTTTTATTATCCCACGAATGGGAAATATGGGCATTACAGGGCTCTTATAAAGGTGACAGATGTACAGAAAAAGGAAAAGAAAAATATATAAAAATATAAAGAATGAGGAACAAGTACAGGAGAAAGTACAGGAGCTATATATATATATATATCATCAGTGCTGTTAGCCTACAGGGTGCTGGTGCAAATTGGACTACTGTTGGCCAAAGGAGAAGAAGAAGAGGAGGAAAGCATGTCCAGATGGAGAAGGAGAGAAAGAAGGAGAGGAGAGTGGAAGTGAGAGTTGGGACTTTGAATGTTGGCAGCATGACTGGTAAAGGTAGAGAATTAGCTGATGTGATGGAGAGAAGGAAGGTTGACATTTTGTGTGTGCAAGAGACTAGATGGAAGGGTAGTAAGGCCAGGTGTATTGGAGGAGGGTTTAAACTGTTCTACCATGGTTTGGATAGAAGGAGGAATGGAGTAGGTGTTAGCCTGAAGGACGAGTATGTGGAGAGTGTTTTGGAAGTGAAGAGGGTGTCAGGGAGGGTGATGAGTTTGAAGCTGGAAGTTGAAGGTGTGATAATGAATGTTGTTAGTGCTTATGCTCCACAAGTTGGTTGTAAGATGAAAGAGAAGGAAAAATTCTGGAGTGAGTTAGATGAAGTGATAGAGAGTGTACCCAGGGGAGGGAGAGTGATGATTGGTGCAGATTTTAATGGTCATGTTGGTGAAGGGAACAGAGGTGATGAGGAGGTGATGGGTAGGCATGGTGTCAAGGAGAGGAATGCTGAAGGTCAGATGGTTGTTGATTTTGCAAAAAGGGTGGAAATGGCTGTAGTTAATACTTATTTTAAGAAGAGGGAGGAGCACAGGGTGACGTATAAGAGTGGAGGAAGATGCTCACAGGTGGATTATATTCTTTGCAGGAGGGTCAATTTGAAAGAGATCAGAGACTGCAAAGTAGTGACAGGGGAGAGTGTAGCTAAACAGCATCCAGTGGTGGTCTGTAGGATGACCTTGGGTTAACCCTAACCCTAACCCTAACCCTTGAGGTCAAGAAGAGGAGGAAAGTGAGAGCAGAGTCGAGCATCAAGTGGTGGAAGCTGAAGGAGGAAGACTGCAAGGTGGATTTCAGGCAGGAGTTAACACGGGCACTGGGAGGTGTTGAAGAGCTACCAGATTGCTGGGAAACTACTGCAGAACTGATCAGGCAGACGGCTAGAAATGTACTTGGTGTGGCATCCGGAAGGAAGAAAGAGGATAAGGAGACCTGGTGGTGGAACCAAGAAGTCCAGGAGTGTATTCAAAAGAAGAGGGAGGCAAAGAAGACATGGGACAGTCAGAGAGATGAAGAAAGTAGGCAGGTGTACAAGGAGATGAACCGCAGGGCGAAGAAAGCAGTGGTGAAGGCCAAAGATAAGGTGTTTAGTGAATTGTATGAGAGGTTGGACAGTAAAGAAGGAGAAAAGGACCTTTACCGATTGGCTAGACAGAGAGACAGATCTGGGAAAGATGTGCTACAGGTCAGGGCGATTAAAGATAGAAATGGCAACGTACTCACAGGTGAACAGAGCGTGCTGAGCAGATGGAAGGAATACTTTGAGGAGCTGATGAATGAAGAAAATGAGAGCGAGAGAAGACGGGATGATGTGAGAAGAGTTAAAGAGGAAGTGCAGCAAATAAACAAGATGGAAGTCAGGGCAGCGATGAAGAGGATGAAGAATGGAAAGGCTGTTGGACCGGATCATAAAAGGGAAGGTTTACAGGACAGTAGTGAGACCAGCTATGTTGTATGGGTTGGAGACAGTGGCACTAAAGAAAAGGCAGGAGGCGGAGCTGGAGGTGTCAGAGGTAAAGATGCTGAGATTTTCGTTGGGTGTGACGAGGATGGACAGGATTAGAAATGAGTATATTAGAGGGACAGCTCAGGTTAGACGTCTTGGAGACAAGGTTAGAGAGGCAAGGTTGCGTTGGTTTGGACATGTGCAGAGGAGAGATGAGGATTATATTGGAAGGAGGATGTTGAGGATGGAGCTGCCAGGAAAGAGAAGAAGACAGGAAGAAATGGAGACAGTTGATCCGCTGTGGCGACCCCTAAACGGGAGCAGCCGAAAGAAAAAAAAGAAGATATACAGTACACAGTAATAATACACGGTAATAAATAAGTTTTAAATAAATTATAAATATAAATAAACAAGTAACAAAATATAAATGTAATAATAATAATAATAATAATAGTAATAATAATGTATAATAATAATATACAATTCAATAATTTGTATTATTATTATGTAATATATGAACCCACAGAAAATTGTGGGTTCAAACTACACCAGTAGGTTGCCTTGAGGTGCCCTAGAGCAAGGTACCGTTCCTGTCACTGCTACCTGCGCGCTTTCTCTGCTGCGTTTCACAATGACAAGAGTACTTTCACTTTCAAAAATTGTGCACAATTACTTCTTTGACTTTATTGACTGATTATAGTTTTATACAGTATCATATTTTGTCCATATTGTATGCCAGTTTTTACAACTTTAAGATACAGCAATAATATTCTTTATCTGTACATTTGTGCACCTTTAAGTGCAATCTAAAGGAGAAAGAATTATCTTTATTTAAACGAGTGTTTTATTACAGGGAAAATATAAAACATTGATGTATTAAAATGTCAGTACAACATGTGTGGAGCAGGTTGTCACTATTATCAATTTTAATAATCTTTAAAGACAAAAAGTCACACGATCAAGGTGTGGATTATACGCCAATGGTCTGAAACATTTTCACTTAATCACAGGTACAAATATCAGTTCCATCATCTCATACAAACATCTCCTCCCCACCGTTCAGAGTAAACTCCACATGTTGGTCTTTAGATTCTGTTTTACTGCTGATATAGGGGCAGCGGTGGCCTAGTGGTTAGGGCGTTGGCCACATGACCGGAGGATCAGGGGTTCAAACCCCTTCCCAGTAGGTTGCCCTGAGGTACCCTTGAGCAAGGTGCCGTCCCCATCACTGCTCCCCGGGTGCTTTCAATAGCAGCCTACTGCTGTGTATGGGTGAAATGCAGAGAACGAATTTCCCATTCGTGGGGTTATAAATAAAGGATTATTATTATTATTATAAAATTAAACTCGCAAAAAGAACCATGAACAACAGAGTTCATTACGGAAATCTGTTACATTACCAACAATACAGGAGAAAAACTCATCTGTTACCAACTTCCTGTCAGTCATTGAACTGTTTAATAAACAGAGAACAGATTCATTTAAACATTTATAAAATAAGTAAGCACAGAAAATGAACACAGTAATGTTGGGCTCTCCACAACACAATTCTAGAAACATGGTCTTCACTTTAAGATGAACAACTTTAAGTTTGTCACTACAAGTAGAGGAACCTTTCCACATCGTCTTTATTCTGAAAGATAAATGTAAACGGATTCTTAGCCTCCACATGGTGACCTGCCACAGCTTCACAGAGGTTCTCCTGCTGATCCTCCTGCTGTAACGGTGGCAGGGTGCAGGGAGGACGCCAACGCTGAGCCAGGAGTTCGGATCATAGTTTTATTATCTATAATTACAAAACATGGCAGCGGTGGCCTAGTGGTTAGGGCGTCGGCCACATTATTGGAGGATCAGGGGTATGAACCCCTTCCCAATGGGTTGCCCTGAGGTACCCTTGAGCAAGGTGCCGTCCCCGTCCCGCTCCTCCCTGCGATGGGCTGACGACCTGACCAGGGTGCGTCCCCCGTCCTCGCCCTGTGTGCACTGGGTTGGACACCAGCACTCCTCCGCGACCCCGTTTGGGACAAGCAGCAGAAAATGGGTGGATGGATAATTACAAAACAAGAGCAAAGGACTGCAGTTCTAACTAAAACCAAGGAGCTGCAGCCTAAACCAAGTTACCAGATTACCAAGTGTTACAAAACCACCATAACGTGTAGGCTGAGCCTAACGAATGAGCTGCGCTCTGTTCTGACTCATCGGGGCTTAAATAGTCAGCCCCAATGAAGCACACCTGTGCCTTCATGAGCTCAGGTGTGCTCAGTCAGCACAGAGCGCCCTCTACCGTGCCCAAAACACACCTCACCCATGACAGAATCCCCCCCCAAAAGGCGCGGCTCCCGAAGCGCCAAAACACAGCTGAACCTCTGGGGGAGGCCAAGAACAAAAAACTCTTCAAAGTTCCTTTATGGGGCATACTTCCCTGCTGCTTGAAGCTCAGTGAAGCAGCATCCCAGGTCCTGGTTCCACTATGAGAAGTTCCACATGGACTCCTCCACAAGCCACCTTGTTCTGAGTCTGCTGAATTGTGAGGGTGAACTGAAGGTAGGGAGTCATAACGCAGCTGCTCAACCTCTGGAATCTTTACCTGCTTCTCCATCAGACTGTTCTTCAGCTGCTCCACTCTGGCATTAACCACCAGGGTCCATGCACTGGTGTCTGTGGAGTGAGTTTAGATTCGAAGATTGCCAATTTTGCTTCCATACCTCTGACCTGCTTCTCCAGCTCAATGTGCTTACTGGCCTCACTTCGGGCTTTTCTCAGTTCAGCCTGCAGAGCAACGTTGTGGTCCTGCACCTGTCTCAGCTCTGCTCTGGTCTGATTCAGCTGTTCTTCCATAGTGGCTATTTTAGCTTCCAGCTTCTCCTGAATGGTTGGAGTCTCAACTCTCCTTGTTGCCTGGCATACAGTTTGGTCCCTCTGTTCATCCGTTCTCTCCAGCCTCTCTCTTTGGACAGCTATCACAGCTTGCAATTCAGAAGTTTTATTCTGGAGTCTTCTCCCTCCTTTCTGAATTTACTGCTCTTTTCGTGAGTCTCACCTTTGTCTTGACCCAGAGCTTTTCTTTCTGTTTCCATGGCTTCAATCTCCCTTTGGCAACTGGACAAGAACCCTTTGGTCCTCTCCAGCTGAGGAAGCAGATAGGTGATCCTTTCCTTGTGTTTCAACCCTTTGTTCGCAACCGAGGCATTCACCTGTAGCATAGAGGCTTCTTTCTCCGTCAGCCACTCCTCCTGTTCAGTGATCTAAACATTCATAGAGCTGATCTGTTCACCTCTGAGGTGAGATTGGATTGTCCTTGCAGCTCTGATCCGTTTGGCCAGATCCCTTGCCTGCTTTCCTCTAAATGACTTTTGCAAGCAAATTGCAGCATGTTGGAACAGCTGATACCTCTGCTTTTGTTGATGTCCAAGCTTCCACCTTCTGAACCTCCTCTGAAGAAGACTTGCTGCCCAGCGCTGCTTCTTGAAAACCGATCTTTGCTTGTGCATTCTTACTGCAGCCTGAATAATTGTAGCAGCTTTGTGCATTGCAGCAACATTCTTTCGAACAGAATAACCTCTAAAAGCTGCCTGGATGCATGTCACAGAACTTCTCAACATCTGAACATTTGAACATTTCTCATGTTCAAATTTACCTTTAATGTAGGACCTATAATGTCTTTGAATGATGATGGCTGACACCCTTATGGCCTGGTACTTTACTACCTCCCTGTGTCTTCTGAACACAGCCTGAATCAGGGAAGCTGCCTGATGTTGCAGGATCATCTCCCTTCTGACCCTCTGAAATGATGCGGCTTTCCTTACTGTGAAGGGCTTTCTTGGTCGACCTACCCGGTTGCACGATGCAGGAAACGGTCTCCGCCGTCCTCCTGCTCTCTGTGTCAGGATCGGCCTTGTTTGCCACTGCCTCGCTTCTCTTGTTGCGGGCAGCCTACTTTGCCTTCCTCTCGTGTTTAAGGGTGCACAGAGCGTTTACTTCCACTGTTTCGCTGTTATTCGCGCTGGCTGTGTTCACCTCTGTGTCCTCACGTTGAGCTGCGCAGAGTGCCGCGTTTACAGTAATGCCTCTATTAGCGCAAGAAGAATTCTTTACCGTAACTCCTCTATTAGCTGCGTAGGGCGCATCCACTATCAATGTCCCACTTTGAATAATGTAGGAAGAAAGCTTTACTACTGCTTTCCGGAGCGGGAAAAGACATGTGGTTCAACACGTCCAGGCTCCGCTGTGTGTTCGCGGCTAGAGCGATCAGCCTCTGCAGCAGGAAGTCGAACCAGTCCACGTAGAAGAACAGTAGAAGAGTCTGTGTCCACATGAATGTTGAAATCATCTGTTAGTAATACAGGAGAGCTGGAGCTCAGGACTAACCTGAGGAGCTTCAGAGAAAAAGGTACCACAATCAGGGGTTGAGAGTCAGTAAATTTCAGAACAAGGTATTCAAATGATGGAACTTTATGGAGATGAATGATTCCAGTTTTCAGTCTTTCTGTGAAGAACAAGATGTGTAGCTCAGGCTGAAGGAGTTTCTAGAGTAGCGGTGAATGTAACGAGGATGGCGAGTAATTCCGAGAGACTTGCAGTAGCTTTGAACAGAGTTGTGTCTATAATGGCCGTTTAATTCTTGCAGCTCAGTACGAGAATAAACCAAGTATGTGAGGAGCGGCAGCCAAAATGCACACAGCATTCCCCCAAACTGGAAACCAAGACTTGATGTTAAAATTTCGCACTAAAAATGTGTTAAAAATGTTTTACACTATTGTCAACAAACTCTTAAATTCTTAGTTACTGTCTGCATTGCTAACAGTGCATTACCATCTTTACACACTAATGATGTCATACTTCTGGACTTTAGGGTGTGTGTGTATGTGTGTGTGTTGCTTCTTTGAACATTGTTCACAAAGTAACAATACAAAGTATTATATATTTTTGTTACAGTATTAAAGCTGAGCAATTTCTGGTCTTCATTAAATCTTCATGATGAATGGATAAGAATTGAAGCTGTAAATTAACTTAAATAATGAAATGCTCATCATTAACTGTCAGTATTTCTCCTGAAAGTTTATATTTAATAGCTGTGAACACAGTTCTGTCTGCAGGTACCTGCACCTGTTATGTGATGTGATCCAAGATGGCGGCGTGGTAACACGCAGCGGCCACTCCAGGGTCCAAACTGTTCTCTACAGTTTTTGTTACGGCGGTCTACATTCCACCCAGCGCTAGCGCTAATAGCGCTAATGCTAACAACGCGCTGGCTGAACTTTATGGAGCGATCAACAAGCTCCAAAACTCCCATCCGGACGGACTGTTTATCATCGCCGGAGATTTCAGCCATGCAAATCTCAAGTCAGTTCTCCCTAAATTTCACCAACATGTGGATTTTGTAACGAGGGGGGAAACACGCTGGACTGTGTTTACACAAACATGGCCGGCGCGTACAGAGCGGAGCCCCGCCCCTACCTCGGACTCTCAGACCACATCTCTGTTCTGCTGATCCAGCGTACAGACCCATCGTCAGGCGTGTGAAGCCCACCCTGAAGCAGGTAAAGACCTGGGCCACAGGAGCCATCTCTGCTCTTCAGCACTGCTTCAAACGCACCGACTGGGACATGTTTAGGGAAGCTGCGACCTACAGTGACTCCATCAACCTGGAGGAGTACACAGCTCCAGTAACTGGCTACATCAGCAAGTGCATTGAGGATGTTACTGTCTCCAAGTCCATCATCACATGACCAAACCAGAAGCCATGGATGACTGCGGAGGTGCGCAGACTCCTGAGGACCCGGGACAAGGCCTTCAAGTCAGGGGACGAGGCCGCCCTAAGAACAGCAAGGGCGAACCTGTCTCGGGCCATCAGAGCGGCGAAGCGAGCTCACGCAGAGAGAATCCATGGCCACTTCAGAAACACTGGTGACACGCGGTGCATGTGGAAGGGCATCCAGGCCGTCACCAACTACAGGACATCTCCACCTGCCTGTGACGGTGACCCCTCCCTCCCAGATGCGCTGAACCACTTCTACGCATGGTTTGATGCGGCGAACAACACGGAAATGAGAAAGACCTTCCCTACTCCCAACGACCAGAATCTCCGTCTGATCACGGCCGAGGTGAGAAGATCTCTACTGAGAGTCAACCCATGGAAAGCTGCTGGTCCAGACAACATTCAAGGTCTTGTGCTCAGAGTATGTGCAGAACAGCTGGCAGATGTTCTCACCGACATCTTCAACATCTCTCTGAGCACCACTGTTGTTCCAAGGTGCTTCACCAGCATCATCCCAGTGCCAAAGAAATCATCTGTCTCCTGCCTCAACGACTATCGTCCCGTCGCACTCACACCTATCATCATGAAGTGCTTCAAGAGGCTGGTCATGAGGCACATCAAGACTCAAACCTCCTCCTCTCTGGACGGACCACTCACCGGACGATGCAATCTCCTCCACCCTCCACCTGGCCCTTTCTCATCTGGACAGAAAGAAGAGTTATGTCAGAATGCTGTTCATTGATTACAGTTCAGCATTCAACACCATCATCCCTCAGCACCTGAGTGAGAAGCTGAGGCTGCTGGGCCTGAACACCTCCCTCTGTAACTGGAAACCCCAGTCAGTCAGGATCAGTAGCAGCACCTCCAACACCATCGTGCTGAGCACAGGAGCCCACCAGGGCTGTGTGCTCAGCCCACTGCTGTTCACACTGATGACCCACGACTGTGCAGCCAAGCACAGCTCAAACCACATCATCAAATTCACTGATGATACAACCGTGGTGGGTCTGATCATACGGGCCTCCACTTCCAGGATGAGAAACAGTTTCTTCCCCCTGGCCATCAGACTCTTAAACTGAATCACTTTACCACTTTACCACTGCTATACTTACTACTTACTGCAATACTTAATACTTACTGTTTATTACTTACTACTCATTACTTAGTACTGGTATTTATTTTTGCACTCCGCACTTTAACCAAAAAAGTGAAAGTGACAACCCTTGTCATTGCGAGGTCATGGCACAGCACACATGAACCACAACGAAATTGGACCTCTGCATTTAACCCATGCACACTCAAACCCGTGCAGCAGTGGGCAGCTATTGAAAGCGCCCGGGGAGCAGTGATGGGGACGGTACCTTGCTCAAGGGTACCTCAGGGCAACCTATTGGGAAGGGGTTTGAACCCCTGATCCTCCGATCATGCGGCTAACGCCCTAACCGCTAGGCCACCGCTGCCCCTCTGACAGTTACATATTGACAGTTACATGGGCTGCTTTGTTCTGCATCACGACAAGAACAAAGCAGCGTCAGATGAATGCACTACATATTCTGTCTGCTGTTGTTGCACTTTCTGTTTGTCTTATGTCGCATCTCATGTTGTGTCTTGTGTGTAGCACCAGGGTCCTGGAGGAACGTTATTTCGTTTCACTGTGTACTGTGTAAATGGTTGAAATGACAATAAAATCCTACTTGACTTGACTTGACTTGACTTGACATGTTTTTGCTGTTTCTTTATAAATAAACTGTTTTATATTACGTCTGTCTGAAGCTGAATGCTGATTTTAATTTCGTTTCAGGTAGGTTGCCCTGAGGTACCTTTAAACAACGTACCGTCCCCGTCACTGCCCTCTGGACGCCCTGTGCCGAGGTCGGTCTGTGCCCTCTAGTGGCCGCTGTGGGAACTGTCACCGCCTCTTCCAGATCAATAAGAGTGAGATTCAGGAGAACGGTCAGGGTGGAAAACAGAAAAAAGAAGAAACGATAAAAGAAATGTGTTCTTTAAACCAACAGGAGCGGGAGATTAAGACGAGTGTGAATTATTATTTTTTACTATTTTATTTTAATTATTTACATATTATTTTTTACAAAACAGAGATTCAGCTATTTCTCCTCACAGTCAGCTGTGCCCCCTTCCACTCCTCCTCCTCCTCCTTCTCCTCCTCCTTTCAGGACGGGGTGACTGTATCCTCAGCGGCCACCAGAGGGCAGCACAGACAGCAGCACAGGGAGCCTCTGTATCTGTATGCTTTTCTAACAGTGCATTGCCATCTTTACACACTACTGATGTCACACTCCTGGACTTTAGGGGTGTGTGTGTGTGTGTGAGTATGTGTGTGTTGCTTCTTTGAACTTTGTTATATTTATTTTTTATTTATTTATTTTGTGGGTCAAATGACATTAATGTTATATAATAATTATCAACTGTAGTGAGTTACAACTAAAGATCAACGCTGCCATTAATATTTTAATGAATACATCCTGATGCAGGAGATAAAAAACAGCCTGTTTATGGACACTAAACTACCCAAACCGCCCAGCTTGAAATAAATAAGATTTTTGTTATTTATTTAATCAGAGAAGAAATGAAGAGGATCAACCTGTTTATGAATGATTATGATGAAGTGAAAGAAAGTGACAACCCTTGTCATTGTGACGTCACAGCACAGCACACAGTGAACCACAACGAAATTTAACCCATGCACTAATACACCGTGCAGCAGGGGGCAGCTATTGAAAGCGCCCGGAGAGCAATGACAGTACCTTGCTCAAGGGTACCACTTCTTGGATGTGCCTCCCCAGACCAACACTGACCCTCCACCAAACCGATCACGCTGAACACGCTGTTGCAGGCAGCATCACTAGATTTTAGGTGTTCAACAAATCATTTATATAATCTGTAGTGAGGGGCAGCGGTGGCCTAGTGGTTAGGGA